>OMNM01043826.1:32736-53457 GCA_900302745.1 Parablennius parvicornis
GAGAGAGACTGAGAGAGAGAGACAGAGAGAGAGACAGAGAGACAGAGAGAGAGAGAGACAGAGAGAGAGAGACAGAGAGACAGAGAGAGAGAGAGAGAGAGAGAGAGAGAGACAGAGAGAGAGAGAGAGAGAGAGAGAGAGAGACAGAGAGAGAGAGAGAGAGAGAGACAGAGAGAGAGAGAGAGAGAGAGACAGAGAGAGAGAGAGACAGAGAGACAGAGAGAGACAGACAGAGAGAGAGAGACTGAGAGAGAGAGACAGAGAGAGAGAGAGACAGAGAGAGAGACAGAGAGAGAGAGAGAGAGAGAGAGAGAGAGAGATCTCAGCCAGACAAGAAGATTACCAGAATAATGAATATAACAGGCTGGAGATGTTAGAAACTTAAAAAAAAAGAAGAAAAAAAAAAAACGCCAGCCAAGCTCTGATTAATTAAAAGGAAACAAGCTGTGTACTTCAGTGACTCACTAGTGCCACCTAATGCACATAAGTAGTATTAAGATTTACATACTGTACTGTACATCAAAGTTTAAATCTGAGACTGAAAGATGCCGTGTTACACAGCAACTTTAAGCTCTTTTACTTTGAAAGAAAAACCATGTTCACATAAATCACTTTCAACATTTTTGTAAAAGAAACACAAAAGCCTAGCTGAGCTTATCATTAGGACTTCTCTCTCCGAATTTCTCTCCGAAATGTCATCACCAGGCTGACAGTATTTACATTTCATTCACGTGTAAGGTCACTCACCTGTAGTGTTTCTGAGCTTCCTCAACTTAAGTCAAAAGGTTCCCTACAGATCTATAATGTATATATCAGTGGTAAACAAAGCTGGGTGACAAAACAAAACACTATTCTTTATAAGTTGTGGGTAGAAAAAGGTTGAGGTTTTTACAAGCCAGCGATGGTCTGATGCCATATTTATTTCATTTTCGCAGCTTTTAACTTCTAATACTCTGGAGCCTTGAAACCGAATGTGGCAGCCAAAAAATCTCATTAAATACAATTAAATCCAAACTGAATCAACTGTATTGCACTTTATTTTAACCCACAAAGAACTATGCCTGCAGTCACATAACCATCCCCGTAATGTGAAGCCTTGCAAGCTGTCACTGTGGGAAAATGTAATATTCATTGCAAATGGTTTGGATACAGCGTCATGTAAGATGATTTGGAGTTACATGTACGATCCAGAAAAAGGACAAGAGGTCAGGATTTCTCAGCCTCCTTTAAATATATTTTCTAAATCACAGACTCTCTGAAGTTGCCCTTGAAGCACGGTAATAATAAGTCATAGCTGTGCATCTCAATGAATTCATTGTGGATTAGAAATTGATGAAATTATAGCAACAAGTCTCAAATGCCTGGAAATAGTAGTTTATCAATTTAGAATAATCTATTTTGTGATAACTGCAAAAGAAAAGAACCAAAACTATATTTACTAATAAGTAAAATTAATCAATATATGATAGCGACCTTGACTTTTCGATAGTTAATTAATTTTTTGACAAAATGATTATATATTTTCAAATCCTACCTGGATCATCCTGAGTTGAGCAGATTTAGTGGTTTTACTCCCTTAGTATACCAGCCTATGTTTCCAAAGCATGACAAAGACTAGACTATTTTTACATATGAAATACTCTATACTTGGTTGATTTTCTTCAAGTGGATCTTAATTATATACCACTTATCTCACTGCTTCAGATGGACAATTGGACCCACAACTTCATGACTGGTGGATGATCCATTAATGAAGCCACAGCTTTTCCAAATGTAAAGAAAAATCAATTGAAACCGAAATGAACCAATAAATAGACTTCTAAATAGAATAAAATTCCCACTAAGGCTATTGCAATCCTCTCATCTCAGTGTATTTCCATCAGCACTGATGTTTTGCAGAAAAGGTGTCCATTTCTTTAGAGTGATTTGCAATTAATTCAGACTAGATGCATATTTCCAGCAATAAAAACATTTATTAGTCTGCCGCAAGTTAAATTCAGTCACACTTTTCATCATCACATATATGTTTAAACTCAGAATACTTTTGTAGAAGTATTTTTTTACGATGTTTACACAATATAATAAACAGCTTTTATGTTAGGGAAAGGTAAAAACTGTACATGGTAGGTTGTGGCAATATAATCAAAGAAAGCATAGATAGATAGATAGATAGATAGATAGATAGATAGATAGATAGATAGATAGATATATAGATAGAGTATAACAAATAGTGGTATAGCATCTCCTAGATATCTTTAAAAAATAAAAATATACATACAAGATTTTTAAGGTGCAGAAACATTCAGGCCAACTTCTACATCAAAGAAGACCTTTGTGAGCAGAAAGAAAAAGGTGGGTTGAAAAAACGGTGCGTTTTAGCTGGTCTGATGCAAGTTAATGTCATTAACCCCCCCACACACACACTCATACACATAAACAAAACAACATCTACCATATGTTTCTGTCAGCACTCCAGACAAACAACATGGTTGGGCAGAACCTTCTGCCTCACTCCCTACACTCACTGACAGACACCTGCATTGTTCTTCCATGAAAGCCAGAGGTGTCTGTGTGTTTGTGTGTGTGTCCATTGTTGCCATTGAGCTCAAGATATGTTGCTTTCCCCTGTAAAACGCTCCCAATTTCATGGTCCTGAGTTGCTACTGGAAAGCGATGAGCCAGCTGTCCTGTGTGTGTCACCCATCTGCCACCTCTTTTTTTTTTTTCAGTCCCGCTCTTTCTTTCTCATCCTCGCTCTGTGCCACCATGAACCTGCTGCTTATTCTCTCTCACGCCAGCCACATGTCACTGGAAAGAATCTATTACACTATCGCCTCATTCAGAAGGAACTGCAAAGAGGCCAGTGGAGGTGATAAAGCCCCTCAAGTGAAGAGAGCACATTTTGTCTATAGGAAGTAGAAAAGAAGAGTTAGTATACACTAGAGATCCCTGAAGTGAATCTTGTCTCCAGAATATTATTTTTCAGGACTTTTATTTGTCATTGTTCTGTTTGCATTAATCTCCAGAGTCTGTTTCAGATTTCCACACAGCTGTGTCACACAGTGGAACATTAACGGTGACTATTGAAAACTTCATGGTATTCTAGTCTCCTCTGCGGTTTGTGTAACACTCACATAGGAAATGTGCTCCGTGAGTCTTGTACATGGTCATAGCCATTCATATCAACATTGACAACCACAATGCTCCTCTCTGTACGCATTGGCTGAAGACTCTCATTTATAACTATACTCTCTGAATTAAACCTTTTAAAACTGATATTTTTTTTTTCATTTCTGCTTCTGATATCCCCTCATGTCTACCCGAATTTGTAAAACTATCTGAAATATGTAAAGGAAATTATGCTACATGGATTCTGGTAGTTTAATTTACTTTGATAATGCATTTAGCTGGTGTTGTAGGGGTTGGGAGCATGCGAGACGTGCATATATATTCTTGTCGCCAATGTCCTCTTGTATGATTTGATTTCACATTTATTTGTCCATTGTCTCATGCTGTTTGTGGAAGTATGCTGTGTAAAGAGTCCTGACAGAACATCACCTCCTGCTCTGACAACATCTGCACCAGAAGAACCATGAACAGCCTCCTCACAATTATCAATGAACCCATCTAATACCTGTTTGAACATGCCGGAGCAAGCAGTAGCTGGGAGTAGCTGATATTAAAAAACACTAAGTAATGCAAATCCAAAGTTTTAACAAATATATTACTGAGTAAAAATATGTGTAGTTTGTGTAACGCACTCCTGCTTTTTGAGGTCACCAAACTTATCCTTTTTGATTGACTTGAACTGAACTAAATGTATTCACTAGTTTGCCTCAAATGTATGTTTTGAGGCATGTATGCTTTGGACATTGGGAGGAATGTGCATGCACAGAAAGAACATGCAAACTCCACACAAAAAGGTCAAAGCCCCTTTGTGTTTAAACCCTATATAATAAGTATTGTATTTTCACTTGAGTAATAATGATACACCAGCGACTATTACAGACGTCCGCAACTTTTACAATCAAAACAATATTTTTATGCCTGATTCCCACTATAAAAATTTGTCTGGAGAATTAGGATATATTTAGCTATTAAAAAGAAGATAGCGCAGAAAAAGTGGTTTTTCCATATTTAATTAAACCTGACACAGACCTCTCTAAATCCATGTTTAGCTCACTGGGAACTCCTGGAGTCAAAAACTCAGCAATAATAAGTTGCAGTGAAAGATGAGTTGCTCACTGTCACATCTGTCTCCTTGGACTGAAAGATAAGAGTCACTTTGAAAGATTTTCAACTATGCAACAATTTGAATAAAAATCACGTCACTCTCAGGGCAGTGTCATGTGTTTGAGGGGTTGACTCCTCTCCTGGCAGAGTCACTGAGCAAGGCCATTGACCCCCAACAGCTTCCCAGGCACTGCACTGCAGCCAGCCGGATCAATAACAGTAACTTACATTTAAAAAAAGCTTTGTCTGGTCAGTTCATCACAGTCTATGCCTATTTGTGCTTGAGACTGATTGTATCAACAAGTTCACTATGTGAATGTAATTTGGATAAAGCAACTGAGGGATGGTTGGTTGAACGAGGATCCAGTGTGCAATGAATTTGCATTGTTCCAGTCAGCTGGGGTCCCTTACAACTTTCTTTTCACTCCCAGAGAAAGTTTATCCGGCCACGCTACTCACTCACTCACTCACTATGACCTTATAAGTTAATTTCCCATTAAATCCCTGTAATTTCATAATCTTCCCGTGGGAGCGTGCATGTGGTGTAATGAGGAGCCTTTTACTTCACGGTGTGCTGGCTGTTTGCCCGGATGACTCCACAAAGAGAAACTCAGTCACTTCCCAGAATAGAAATCCCGTCTGAGTGCGGGAGGAAAAACCAGCCCGAGTTAAAGTTTAAAGTGAAGAGGTCCCAAGAAAAAGACTGATCATTGGTGAAACTTTTTTTTTTCTTTCTGCCGAGTCTGCGCCCTCGTGCGTCTGCGCCCTCCTCCGCGCGCCTTCAGCGCGAGGCGAACTCACCTGTTGACACGGAGCAGCCGCGCGAGGCGAGCTGTCACGTTCTCCCGTTTGGCTGTGAGGGACTTTGAATGGAGGGAACAAACACCCCGGGGAAAGGACGTCCAAGCGGCTGACAGCTCCACGACAAGTGACCGCAGGAGGCGGCGTAACTTCACGCCGACCTGCAAAGTGAAACTTGCAAAGTGACGCTCCGCAAGTTTTATTATTCGCGCTTGTTGTTTTGTCTCTACCTCACAGACTCACTCCGATTTTCGTCTTCATGTTATGAAAATCAACGATCCTCTGAGCACGTTTTTCAGGTAAGAGCTGTTTTCATTTACCTTTTCTCTGCTTGAACACCGAGTCAGCAAACCTCCACACAGAGTTTGTGACTGTGAGACAAAAACAGGCTCACAGAGGACAAACTGTGCTCTGGGTGAAGAGCAAAACTTTCTTTCATGCGGTGGTCGTGTTACTGCAGGATACACATCAACAGATCACTTTGACTCTAAACAAAGAGAGACATTCATGCAACTTTCAACTGCTGGATGCATCCTCAATGTTTATTTAATGGAAACTATAATGAGAAATCAGCCATGACGCTTTAATTTAGATGTCATACCGTATCTATCTCTCTTATATAAACATTCACATCTTATCTGTGGAAATATCCTCTGCAGCTTCATCTGAGGTTTGAGTGCACCTCAACTATTCCCCCTCAATAACGTGGGTTTACATAAATCCCCTCCACCTTTGTTTACAATGACCTTGGGATGTGTCCTGTTGTATCCCTCCATCAGCGCTCTCAGTGTAAACAGAGTGGGTGGGAGGATATTGCTGAAGTCGGATTGAGAGAACAGACTGGGAGGATTTGCTGTCTGGGGACTTCTGCCTTTGGGTCTTTTTGTGTGTCTCAAAAACTCTGAGATTTTGTTTTGATCCCTGGTGGACAAATCTGTGTCTGAGCCCGTGTGTCCCACTGACTCATTAATGGATCACCTTCCCTTGCGTCATGATTTTCACATACTCTCTCAGGCAAAAGTAATCTCAGTGAGAGCTGCTCCACCTGCATGCATGCACCAACTTGGCACACAGTAGCAGGTTGTGTGCAAGCAATTAGATTTTCTTTGTATTTCAAGTCTCATTTAGGCCTACAGGTGGGTGAATGTCGGCTTTAAAGATGACAAAAACCAACATTTGCTTTCTATTAGTAGAAATATTGTATTTGGATTACAGCCGCAATCGCACAAATATTCACGTTACAGGTGTTTCAACTCTACCTGAGTGTTTCTGTTAGTCAATATGACTAATAGCATCAATTTGGAGCGCAATAATCAACATTGTTTTATAGTGTAACCTGTGATTTTCATGATCTTTTGCTGCTGCTGATTAATTTTACTCCAGAAAATGTCAGACAAAGGTAGGTCATCATGAGAATTAAAAATAAGGGATGCTGCAAAGTCTGAAATTGGAGAAAAAATGTTTCTCATTTATTTAATTTGATTTGAATTTTTTTTATTAAATGGTCAAATAACTGCTTCTTTTATAAACTAATTTAATTTACCAAGTAACCATTTATCTTCAACATTACATGAATTTTAATGTTACTCATTTTATTTTGTATTATCCTACATGTGGACAGTTTCTTCAGGTGGGTTCCAAAATGTTCTCGCTTTCAGTGTTATTGACATGAAGGTTTTGTTTTGTTGTGGGCAGTGATGTGGATGTTGGCAGCTTAGTAAAATGTGCAAAACCCCTATAATTGTTGGCTCCAGAGACACACAGAGATTTTTTTTTTCAGGAGACATAAGTACAGAAAACTTTTTAGTGCTAACACCTGGTGTCAAGACATCCCTCAACAATAGTTAGAATGATCTTTTTTTTACAGTTTTAGACTAAATAGAGCTTTAGGTTTCTTGTTTGTTTATTTTACATTCTCTAAAGTGACTTTTAAAATGTAATATCAGGGTACTTGGCCACAGTGTTGGCACCAGATCAAAGTATATCACACTGTGCCAGTGCTTATCCCCAAGGATTGATATATCAGTGTCTTTATTCTTGAAAGGAAAGTTATGTTCAATTCTGTTGGATCTTTGCCAGGACCGGACATAACCACTGAAATTGCTGAGAAATGATCTACTCATATAGCCTCTATTGTTGCCTGAGAAAATGTCTCAAGCTGATGGCAAGTTTGTCACAGGAATGTAGAAAAACACACATCGAAACAAGACAATCGGCACTAAGATGCACAGACCAGGGCAACTGGTCCTGGCACAGTTTATTTACATCGCTAAAGTTGATTCACTTGATCACCATCTTATTATTGGGGAGATCATTTCTTAAGGCAGAGCTTGGTTTTCTTGTGACGCTATTGGATTCAAAAAAAAAAAAAAAAACGTTTCCAGGAAGGTATCAGGTAGAACTTTTCCTCACTGTGTTACAAGAACAGAGTTGAGTGACAGCCGGGACAACCGAATGTCACCTGCTCCCGAAAACATGCAGCGTGATGACGGCTTCCAAGGTTTCGTGGTGCCGAGCCAGCGAGAGCCACATGCAGCAGGTCCAGAGGTCGCTGCAGGGCGAACCACATTGTTGAACCGGTCAAATCACTGCCCGGCCTTTGTCTGGTCGTGTCTGACCATGCCAAGTTAGTGAGATTTAACAAGAGAGCTGCGATTTAGTTACGCTTTGCAAGTTGATCGCAATTATATCTCAATGATAAGTAATGGAGTTACTTATATAGGTAATGCAAAGAAAATGATAGTCATTCATTTGAAGACTTGACATAGCTGAGTTGTCTTCTGTATGGGTCTGTCAAATGACAGCTAAGGTTACATCACTTATTTGAAGGAAGATTTTTTTTTTTTTCCTCGGACGTTAGCAGTTCTTCTGAGAAGCTGATTTCTGAACCAAATGCAGCAACAACATAGCTGAGATAAACTTCTAATCTGTAGACGGCAATGGAGAGGCTGCAGCTCTTCAGCAGATTTCAAGTCTAACGAGAAACTATTCCACTGAAACTTCATCAATTGTAACTGATACTACTTTCACAATCTGTTACTAAATAGTCACTGCCAAACGTAGTTGACCTAGCTTTTGGTTGAAAACATATTATTCCAACATTATCTGCAGCACAAAACAAAAAGTGTTTGAAGTTTTTCTTAAAATAAGTGGCTTTGTCTCTCTTTCTAATGTAGCATGGACATACTATAGCTATAAAGAAGTGAAGAGTTGGACTTCTACGTCTTCATTTTGACAATAACAACATAAATGAAGGTCTCTGGAAAGATTACGCTTATAAGATATTGATGTGATGATCTCTATTGACCAGAATGTTTTTTAATGGACGTATTTTAGTTTGATTGGAGCTGCAGTCTGTAATTTGTGGAGGATAGAAAGAAAGTGTGACTTTCAGTTTGGTACTATAGTACCACTATAAATGGGAGACCTTTTAAAAACGACATTGTAGAAGCCCGTCTGGTCTAAAGTAGAGCTCAGCTCAGGGTTACTGTGGATGTAAAGCCTGGAAACAGTGGCCGCTTTCACAGCTTTCTAATCGTCTGAGAGGATTTTGGATCAGGAGGCTAACATGACATGTCAGTTACACTCAGTTGTACAGTTTTTTTCTCTCACTTAACAAGCTTTCTTTAAATTTCAGCAACCGCGACAGGATCTGTTTTTTTCGTCAGTGGAAATTTTTATTGAATTAGAGAATTTGCTACAGAGTTGCATGAACAGATGTGGAAGACCACAAACTGGATTGTGAAAGAGAAAAAGTGTTGATTAAAAAAAAAAAAAAAAGGTTTAGATTTTTAAGTGAATTATGTTGTTTCATAATGTCTGCTTTAAACCACCAAGTGCACAGGCTGCCTCCTGTCTGCTGTTTACATTGGTAGTTCACAGTAACCCAGAGATTAGTTCCCGCTAAAGCTGGGTCAGCTCACTTTCCATTCGAAACGGTTTTGGTGTCTCACGATTCCCGTCACTTATTAACAGAGCAGAAAAGTTTACCGCTGCAGACCTCACATGTTTTGAGCTGTTGCTATTGAAGTATTTATTCAAACGTTTAAAAAAAAAAATATGCTAATGAAACAGATAGAAGCTGCTATTATTACATTAAGCTTTGTAGATAAACGCAGTGTTGTTTTTCACTACGGCGTGTGGCCTGACCTGACCCGTGAGCCTCGGTGGATTAATTCGGCATTGTATGTGGTGCCGTTGCGCTCACGCGCTCTGCGTGTGACATGTTTTCACTATAGTTCTCCTGCGTTGAATGCATAGTGACAGGCTGTAATCAGCACTCACACCCACACACAGAGCAGGGCCGTCGTCACCGCGCTTTTGTTCTGAGCGTAGCTGCTGGAATATCGCTGTTGTCCCTGTTGACTTTATGGTTTTGTGTACACAATGCTTACCCTCCCACCTTCCCCTTCAACCACTGGTCAATGAAAGGTCCAGGCAGGGGCATTTTAGAGGTTTTACTGAATGTTTTTGCCTCTTTGTAGGGCGAACACGATAGCTATACTCTCTATGTATATCTCTATACTATATATGTGCAGTTTTCAAGTTCTATAATAATTCAGTCAAACGTTACCAAAGCTTGTTTTATGTTTACCACCAAGTACGGGTAAATAAAATACAAAACATAGGAAACCTTTTTTAGGCAAGTGTCTATTTGTTTTGACTTGGTTGAATGAAAAAGGCCAGCCTACAAAACACAAGTTAGGGGGGGAAAGAAAAAAAGTGCTACTTGTGCAGGATTATTATAATTTGTGTATATTATGTAAAAAAAAAACCCCAACTCCTTTACAGTGGTTGTGATAAAACATACTTATTTCCAGTCATTGCGCCTTATGGATGCATTTCACTGTAATAAATCATCTTGACGGTGTCATGTGAAAGCTACATACGCACACACTATCTACATTCTTAGAACCAGAAGTGAATGAAATGATGAAAAAGGGGATGTGTAACTTTTACACTAATCTACTATGAACAGTTTGAGATGCATCTCAGTGACACACAGCTGTTAAATTCTTTACAGATATTACATCGATTGCGCTGTTAGGGTTAAATGGGCACTGAACTGTTTGTTTAGAACAGTTGTTGGTTTAGTGTTGTGTACATGTCTGTTCTGGTTTTACAAACAAGAGATTAAAACAAAACAGAAACCTGCTGACACCGCTCAGTTATCTTAACCTGACTGCAGGGAACTCCACACACCCAGGTCTGTTTACTATTCACGGAAATTTTGACTGTGTACAATCTGTGTGACAGTCGCAGGTGATCCCAAATCTCTAAGATATTAAAGTCCAAAATTGTGTTTCTTTTTAACCATTTTATGAATACATTGGAAGTGATATATTTAGATGATCATTGGTGTACTTTGATAATTTCTCTCCTGGATGGTTAAAAGCTCTTTTTCACCAAATAATTAGAAGCTGATTAGAAACTGTGATACAGTTTGACTAATGAGTTTGTGATCCATTACATCCCGTGTCCTCATTGAAAGTTATATAAAGTCTGCTGTGGAAGCAGCTGACTGGCCGAAGCCGATCACATCTGACTATGGGGGTACAGATAATGTCGACTTCCCTATTAACCTCAAACACTTGGATTTGGACTGGTTGAGGAAACGAAACCCACTCATGCCATGAACACGCAAACTCTGCGTACAGAGGCTGGACTTTAAGTCAGTTTATCACTTTGAGGCAAAAGTGTTAACTTCTACACTACAGAGTGATAACACTTTGCTGACGTGGGTGAAATGTCAGATAATATGACATGGGAAGCTGTTTTCTTCTTCTTCATGCAGTTCTAGGTCCTTCATACTGAGATGACTGACTGTGTATCAGTTGTTGTTGATTGCTGCTGGTTTTGAGTTGAGAGTTTTTTTCAGCTTTAAAAGTCAAGGGCTCTGTCCTGTGTTAAGTTGATGCAGAAATGGAATAACTCCCTTTATTCATTTATATTAGTAATGACAATCTCGAAACATTGAATTCAACTATGTGATGAGCGGTTGTTTATTATGTGTTTGTTACTCTACAATTATTATTTACACTTTGTTGCTTTTAACTCCTCTTCAGTACATTCATATTTATCTAAATATAATATGTCTTCAAAATGTAAATTTTGGATTATATAAATAGTGGTTTATATCAAATTCTGCTTTTTTTTATATAACATACTGATTTATGTTGAGGTTCCAAACTGTGATGCACTATATGGTTAGAGTGTTTGTCATTGCTAGTTATTACATTTTAATACATTTTTATTTTCAGTTTGTTTCCAATATTGAATGCATCACAATCATTGAAAACATGGTTAAATAGTTACTAAACATTGAGATGGGTGCTGCTGTTATGGGTTGTTTCATTCTTGGGGTTATCTTATGCAAACAATCCAGTAAGAAATACATCCAATGTCGGGATGTTTTCATGCTAGAAATGGTAAATTGTATTCAATCCTTTAAATTTTAGCACTTTTCAGCAGATTTTATTTCATATAAATGGTACCTAATGGCATATGTTTACACTTTAAACACCTAATATTTAGAATTCTCCTTTGATTACTCTCTATGGTCAAAATTTTGAATTTCAGTACTTAGTTAAACAAAAAAAGTGACTACTTTTGCCGCCTCAGCTTGTGATACACACACGTAAACAAACATGAACATGTGACGCTGAACTGCGTCTGCCTTCGTTCCCTCTCCGTTATCTTACTCTCCAGAGGCGCTCCCCTCCCCGCAATCAAGTCCAATTATTTTGGGCACAAAAGTGTGTTTTGTTCTTTGATCTGGATCTCTGCCTGAACTTCGTCCCTCTTTTTTTTTTCCATCATCTGCTGATTTTTTTTCTTTTTTCTAAATAAGTACTTGCTTTTCCTTTTCACCGTCACTTTGTTTCTGACTCGCCATTGTATTCTGTTTGTTTATTATTTATTTTTTTGTTAGTTTCATTTGCTCAAGCCTCTGTATTGGGCGTGAAGACGCAGTCTTTACTCCTGAACGTCTCTCTTATTCTCTCCCGGCTCCTGATAGGGTATCTGACTGGACTTTAGCTGAGGGTCAAAACAGTTGCACTGTTTGTTTGGATGAAATTGTGAGTCATTGAACAGCTCCACTCTGCCTTGTTTATCTGAGAGTTTGAGGGTTTTTAAGAAACGGCAGATGGTTAAAGAGAACTAACTGATCCAGCGCTGCAGCAGTAGGTACCAATACTGCAGACTTATGGAGTCTACTGGGGTCAACCTGACCTTTCACCATGTTGGCTCCAATGTCTTGTTATGTTTTTATGTCTTGTTTGTATTAGATCAATGCATCATATAGACAGAGAAGATATTGTAGCTGCTTCATGTGAACTGCATGATTGATTTGCCTTTCGTGACTGACCTGAGCAAGTTTATCGTTATCAAAAGAGCAACAAGCTAAATATACATTTTACACGTGTTTCTATACGCTGTGCAGAATTTTTTATCCCTTTTCCACCTCGGTTCAATGATTTAATGTTAAAAAAGGGTAAATGTTCAAGTTAGAATATTTATGTATCATTGTATATCAAAGGCTGCACAGTGGTTTAGTGGTTAGCTCTCATTAATATAATCATCAAATTTATTCCATCTTTCTATGTGCAGGTTGCATGTTCTTCCTGTAGTTGGTGGGTTTACTCTGAGTACTCTGGTTTCATCTCACTTTCATTCAAAAACATGAGATTGACGTCCCTGTGTTCACCCAAAATAAGCCGCAAACGAGAGGGATGGATAAAACTCAGCGTCTTAGTTACACTGAGTAACTAAGACGTTGAAGTTTATAAATAAATGCAGATGTCTCGGTTGTCCCTGCCCTCTGTAGATGGATACAACAGAATAGAATGGATGTGCTTTATCTTCAGACACATCTATGAAGCTGAAGTTTGCTGATTCACAGCATTAGAAACATGATCTTCACCCCCTTGCTCTTCTGTATTCCCGTCCTCAATGTCTCCCACGTCTGTGTCACGCTGGATGTCAGTGTGCCAGTCGTCGTTTGGAAGCCTTCACTTATTCATATCTCGGCTGTATATTTATCTCAGTACTTCCACTCGGCCTGCATTCCCTGCAGCCTAATAAGGTCTGGATTGGAGTGAGGAGGAGGAGGAGGAGGGCACAGAGCGCGGGCGACCACGGTGGGAAAAGGTTGGACAATGGGAATTACAAATATTTTCCCACAAATTGGTCTTGGTCTGTGCACACACATTCTTGTTTCTGCTAACCTGCAGGTCTTGGATGTTCGGAGACCACACGGATGAAGGTGAAAGGGAGACGTAGAACAATGAGAGCACGAAAATAGAGAGTGAAATGCACCTAAATGTTAGGAGGTACTTTGATGTTGAAAGTTGTGAACATTATACATAATGCTATTTGTTTGGGTCAATCCTCCTGAATGCCATTGACACTACTAAAGGAGACGTTACAACAGTACTTCAAAGTCCGTTCTGATCTAGTTCCTTTACTATAGCGTGCTGCTATTGATGCACATCAAAGCAGGCAACAGAATAGAAAGAAGTTCATCACCCTGAGAGTCCTTCACTGCGAGAGACACCCTGAGTTTTAACCACAAACCACTCTTTCACTATTGCTTCCTCTTCAAAGCAATTCGTTTTCCTTTCTTTTTCGCATACGTATTTCCTGAAAGCCAGAGGGGATTTCTGTGTGTTTTTTTTTTAAAGTGGTTGTGCTGTATTACTCAACTGTGGTATCCCCTGAATGAACTGTCACCTGATCGCTCATACGCTTTCATCCGTGCAGGAGATTAGATTACTGCAATATTCACTGAAGTCAGCGACCTCCCCCTCCCACCTGTAGCTCTGACCTCACATTAACTGCCTCCTCTGTGTTTTTAGCTGGTAGAAATGCCCGGACATAACATGGAGAACTCCGGGAGCCGGTGGGAGCAGGGTCTGCGGCCGCCGTGGATCACCAGAGTGGTCAGGGATAAGAGTCCCGCCTCCTCCTCAGGGGCTGAGTCGGATACGGAGAGCAGCAGCACAGAGAGCGAGAGGGTGAGTCAGATGAAGCAGATGATGGTGATTTAACGATTTGTCAAACTTTTCCATAGCAAATCAAATCGTCCTCTTGAATGTAATCGAAAATGAATCATCATTTATAGACCAAACTGTTTCCAGGGTCATAGAGTTTATCTGTTTCTTTTTTTTTTTTTTTTCATTGCAGTCCTCTGTTAAAAAGCTGGAGGCTGGCTCACGGAGGGTTTTACCATCACCCTCCTTGCTCCAACAGCGAATCACAGAGATCGACCAACAGAAAGAAGAACTAAAAATTGAGGTGAGCATAGCAAATGTTTGTGGTGCAGTCATGGATATGCAGAAGGAAGAAGGAAGAAATCCTATTGGCTTCACACAATACATGTAGAGAAAAACGGCCATGGATTCATGCAAACAGTCCAGCACAATACTTAATAAAGAAGAGCTGAAAGCAAACATTGCATTCAAGAAACTGCATTTCCAAATGTAAGTTTTGTCATTTTCGGTTTTTATTGTTGCAAAACTGCAAAACATTTGCAATTGTAGAAAACAATAGGCCCGAGACAGTTTGTCCATTAAAGGCTTAAACTTGACTTGGATTTGGGTTTTTTTTCTGAACTGTGCACATCTATACCAACGCCCCATTTTCAAACACCAACATAACCACAGTAAATGGATAATTTGTAAGTTGCTCAGGGTCTGGTCGGTGTGTCTCCTGTCCTCTCAGCTGCAGCTGGAGATCGCGCTGCTGCAGGGAGAGCTGCACACAGAGAAGAACCAGCTGCACAGATACACACAGAAGCTCCAGACTCTGCAGGAGGAGGCCAGACAAAGAGACAAGGGCAAGCACAACGACAGACAAAAGGTAAAATATAAGCGTGTAATTGTATGATGCATGTCAACCTAATCACACTAAGTAACTTCTATGTTTATATATTCCTTCTTCCAATTACTATTGCAAATGTCATTGAAGACAATGAAATAACTCAGTTCACTGTGAGATAACTGCTGCTGTTATGTTTGGCTCTTTTGCCTTTTGTAAATCATGACCTCCTCACTGTCAGCGCGCATTCGACTTGATGCAGTTACTTTGAAATTAAATCACGCTTGACCATATTAAACAGGTGAAAGTGGGGGGGGGGTTTGCAAGTAGTCTGTTATATATTTGGAGAGTGGTATTCAATGTGGTGTAACCATTTTTTTCTTCCAGAAATCCATTAAGAAATTTCTCCCAATTTTGGGGAAGTTGTCTCACTGGATAAGTTGAATTGCATGTCTTTCCATTTACTTAAGTGCTTTTGAGTTGATTTCATTCCATAAAAATATCTGTTGTGTGAGTTTGAAATAGTGTAGTTTAGGGATCAGTCACACACGAAAAGGTCATAAGGGATTAAATCCAGTTTAAACGATTTCACACAAACTTAGACTCACTCATGGTCCACTAACGTCGACACAAGATCATGTCAAAGATAATTCAGCTTCCATGATATGGTTGTTTACACAGTTGCTTGATGTCTTTGTTCTTCACTGTGAGCTGAGTTGGGGAATTTATTCTATGCTATTTTGCTTCTGAAGTTTGAAGTAGTTTTGCTTATTTCTTAATGGTCGTGTCTGTTGCTGTAGGAGCGAGAGAACCTGGAGCAGGAGAGACGCAGGGTGGAGGAGCTAAAGAAGAGCTATGAAGAAAAACAGAAGCTGATCCCGACTCAGCCCGAGAGTCAGAAAGAGCAGCTGACGGCGCAGTTGCAACAGGTAAGTCAGTGTGTTTCTTAATTATAATTATAACTATAACAATAACCTTCTTTCATACATATGACTCCCTAAACTTATTATGATTTCAATTAAACCCCAAACTACCTGAAAACTACCAGCATCCATGACTTAAGCAGTATGTCCTTCACATCACAAACAAAATTAATTGGCATGTCACACGAGCTTCTCAGTACCATTAAAACACAGTGAAGAACTGCCAGATATTGAAAGTGGAAGTCAATTTTTTAAAAACAGGCACAAGCACTCATTGTGACAATTTTACAGCCATAAACTCAAATTAAACCTAATGATAAGAGTGTTAAAATATAACATAAAGACAGCTCAGCTCCTCAATGTTGCTGCACACAGACGGAGAATTCCAACTAGCGTTATTATAATATTAAATGCAATACATTTCACAAATTAGTATGATTAATTTGTCATTGTACTTATGACCCATGCTCACAAACAGAAAAATCAAATCCCATATTTTATATAGGTGCCTCTGTTTCTTCATTATCTTCACAACTTCGGCTACTAAGGAGGATAATGTGCCAGTGCAGTTAGCGAAGACATAAATCTTCTGGTGATACTTGACATGCTGTTTTGACACAAGACAAAGTGTCCCAGATACCAAACGTGTTGACATTAGTGCTAACTCTTCACCACGATGTTGTTTTGCACAATGTGGGATTGTTCCATACCTGTCCAACCTGATGCGTCCGTGTGTCAGTAGTTAACACGCCCACACTGAACACAGGATGTGTTTGAGTGAATGTGACAGAACAGGACTGCGGACCCTCTGCCCTAAATGCGGGGCTTTGACAGCAGGTTCAGGTGCACACCAGCAACAGGTTGTTATCCTCTGTTGCAACTTGTTAGTTTTATTTGGAAAGTGCTTTTCAAAACTGGTTTAGCACATGTTGCTTCACAGGAAGAAATGCATGTGTACACAAAAGCTGCACAGTAATGAAAGAGCTGGTGTTCCTACTATGAGGCTTATTGCGTTTTAACAGTTGTCTGCACTTGAACTTTTAAATGTTGAGTTTTAGCCACATTGTGCAAAGAATCTACCATTTTTTTCTCAATGTTATTAAGACGGTTTTATTGGATACTGAAGCTTTACAACTAGTTCTCATACTAATATAAGCGCCACTTCGTATAAGATCTGATTTCTGGTCATTTATTCTGTATTGTAGATGTTTAAGCAACACATGTATGTTATATAGTGTTACAATGCAGTACATGGTATCAATAGGCTGTCTTTTATATTAGCATAACATTTTCATAATGCGCTCAACTTTGATGTCTTTCTATTTAAGTAATTACAAGAAGTTAAAACCTTCCTCACGTGTAGCTCTCCTATTTTCGAGAGGCTTTTCAGACAAAACTCATGGAGTGAGTTTTTCTCGAGAATTCTTTCCATTTTAGCTCGAATAACAGTGGCAGAAGTAATGCAGTTTTTCTTGATTTGAGCTGCATTTAAACATTTTTATGACCCCATTTTGCGCCTCACTGTGATGTGGTGCACTCATGTAGGCACTCTGGTTTGCCTTTGAGACTGATCTGTGCAGAGTTTCCATATTAAAATGGAATATAATACACTATTAATTCCAGAGGTAAATTCTTTATAGCGTTGCTTTTACACAGAGGAGTGATTGGAATTTCATAGAATAGAATATTAAATAAGTATAACATACTTATACTGTATATAATAATTACAATCTATACATTTTAAAAACCTGACAGTCAATATACATGTGCACAAAGACGGTCGGGACAGTGGGGAAAAAAATGTCTCTGTGCATAGTTTTTCTCTCTACAATGGTGAATTGGTGACTCTAGATTAGTTGTGAATGTAATTGTTACTCTGCTGTTTTCCCTGCATCAGACTGTTTGCTCACAGAAAACACATGAGTGATTATTTATTTATAATATGTAAAAAAAAAAAAAAATGCCTTCATGGAATTCAAATTTGTATTGCACTGTTTATTGTTTCCATCCAGCAGTCAAAAACTCATTAAATTGTGCCAGTAATTGATTTATGGAGATATATATTTCTGTGGGATTGAGGTTACTTTATTGATCCCTTTGTGGAAATTGCCCATCCTATTCATATATAACATTTGAACCACACATACCGGGACATACAAGGATATAGGGTCTTGCTCAAGGGTCCATGGTGGTTTTTTGACTAAGTTGGATAATACAGTTGGCTTTATTTTTTCAACAGTTTTTCTACATCTGATTCAGTTCAGAGTTGAACTGTGAAATAATAACAGGACTTTTGAAAAGAAAGTACAGGAAACTAATGCCTTTTTCTGTGTTGCAGGAGAAAGAGGTGATGGAAGCAGCGGTCCGGGCCTTTGACGACTGGGAGTTTCGTGTTCTGGAGCGGGAGAGCGGAATCGATGACGAGGACGAGAGTGAGGCGGATAAAGAAAAGGCGGTGGCGAGCCAAGCACAGCTGGAGAAGGAAATCTTGTGTCAGCAGCACGCGGTCAACACTGCACAGGTAAATAACCGTGACTTTTCCTACCAAAGAAGTTCACAGCTGCTCCCTGATGGGCTTTACAGGCCTGTAGCTTATCAGCGTGTCATGTGCTTGGAGTCAGTGTTTACCCTCGCATAAATTCCCTTTCAATGCAGACATGTGACGTCAGTGAGCAGGTGGATAACACAACAGGGGCTCTCAGCTCTCATGAATACATTTGTCTTACACACATTTATTCTCTTCGCTTCATTGGCCACACATACATAACACATTTTAGAATTTAAACCATCCCCAATTTGGTTTTATGACTCCTAAGCTGTTTTTCTTCTTTTTGTGGCTTGTTTGTCGTACTAAAATCCTTTTTGCATAATATCCCAGTTTGAACTCTCCTCAGTTATATTTTTCTTTTCTTTTTTTTTTCTTTTTGTAAGGTTAAAAGTGAAAATCAAAGCCACAAATTTGTGTTTCTTGTCAAATAAAATAATTTGTTGGCATGGATCAATCAAGTTCATAATCTCTCTCAGATGGTAATTTACAGTTGCATTGAAAACGTATTATTATCTTATTGCCATTGACAGACGAAGGGCTACATTAAATGGCTTTTCATGATGCTGACCTACACTGTCACAAACCTCTCCTTTTCCCACTCCAATGCTGACACATGCATGAACTCTGAGCTGTGTACAATCACCCTGATTGTGCCACATGACTGTACAGTAAGCCCAATCTCGTCAGAGAGAAAATTAAAGCAGAGGAGGAGAAACAAGAATTGAAGAAAATGGACATTGTAGTGTGCTTGAGTCGCATCATGTAGCCTTTTCTATTTGCTTTATTAGTGCAGTTAAATAAGCAGTAGCAAGAAATTGTGCGTGGGGAAGCAAAGGCTTATTTCATAGGTAAACAAACTGTAATTCAAACAAGTGGGTACAAGAGTGAGCTTGCTGTGATGCAAGGTAAAAAGGCGTTCTGAATGCTCAGAAACCAAAACAGGCTCCCAACCGTTATAACTCAGATAATGAATGTCACGTCCAATAAACACTCGAACTGTGAGCCACAAAAACCTCACCGATCACTGCTCTCATTGTAATTTGAAGAAGATTAGAGCATGCCAGTACTTGTATAGAAATCCTTAATTTGCAGTATTACCACTGAGTGGTGGCAACTGTTAATACAGTTTGGCTTTTTGATTCCTAATTAGGTCGCTGAGTTTCATCCATCCAGCTTCTGTTCTACTTTGTCCAACTCTGGAGACGATTCCATTGGACTATAAGTGAAGACAGATTGCTAACCCATCAAGGGAAACACATGGAGAAGGAGAATTGGAAACACTCCCCTTTATAAGCAACTTCCAGTCAACCATTAACGTCACGTGTCTTCTTGAACTATGAGAGGAGAAAACCCACCCACACATGAGTAGCATATGCAAATTAAGTTCAAGACCAGACTCGAATCTCTGTGTTGAGTGCTGACCTCTAGCACACACTGTGCAGAAAATTATAGAAACACTTATTCTCATGTGTGATTTACCTTGAAATAGTGGGTAAGATGAGAATATTGTTAAACATCAAAGAAGTGTAAGAAAACATATTAGTTAAAGCCTAAAAAAAGTGAAGGAAATACATTGTCGTTCAGGCGTCATTGACAAACTTTTACAGGCAGTTTGTTGCATGATGTGTCCAAAGGTCAGACTCTTATCTAATGTGTGTTAATCAGTGGTTTTCTAAGGGTTGTGGCAGGCTTAACCTGGGAGGCACCAGAGAGCTTTAGGATAGGTAGAAAAAATAAATAGTGGGAGGTTGGGATTGTTTTTCCTTTTAAGCTTTGAAGAAGTAATAATGTACTAATTTTCGTGAAAACACATTTTTGGAACTTAATTCAGTTTTTAATTGAATGTATTGCAAGTGCATAGAAGATAAATGTCTTATTTTAGAAAACAAAAGAGTAAAGTGTGGCAGGCTAAATCTTTGACAAATATTTCAATTGAAAACTGTTTAACTAGCACAACACACGTTTTCCCTCGAAATGCAGACGGATCCCAACAGCTTTTAACAACAACAGTTTAATGAAAGTTCCATATTTAATAAAAAAAGTCACTCCTTTGCATGAGAGTTGTCGGGCACAACGCGGTTGGAGCTTTGTTGGAGCATTTTCTATGTTCCTAAAATTTGTGTTTTTGCTGACATATATTTAAAAAACAATGTAGAAGTGTCCCTCAGTTAGGCCGAGTATGTCGGAGGAGGAGTTGCAGAGTGAGCGATGAACACCGGGATTGTGTGAGAGAAATGCTGACTGACTGACTCAGCTCTTCCCCTTGTGTCCATATCTTTGTATCTCACAGTGGCCGTCTTCAGGATTTCCTCTTGTATCTTTGGGTTACACTTTCAGCCATGCCCTGCTGTCACGTGTTTCTCATTACCATTGCAAAAAAAAAAAAAAAAAAAAAAG
>OMNM01043829.1:5917-16693 GCA_900302745.1 Parablennius parvicornis
AGGGGCGCTGGAACCGATACCAGCTGACTATGGGCGAGGACAGGATACACCTTGAACTCTGGTGTATCAAAGGACAAACACTCAGAGACAGACAACCACACACTCACATTCACACCTAGAGGCAATTTAGGGTCACCAATTAACCTCATATTCATGTTTTTGAACTGTGGGAGGAAACCGAAGATCACATGAGAAAATGTGGCCCCTGAATTCAAATGAGTTCAACACTACTGAAATAGCTCTATTGGACCATAGTCAACTTGGGACAATGTAGGAGTCTTGTCACCTGCTTTTTTTTTTTTTTTTTTTAATTTAATTAAATCTAAGGTGCTGTTTAAAATTGTGTGTGCGGAAGGCGGGTCCCAGCAGAGGGCGGCAGGGCACTACTACTCTGCTCTCTCCGGTAGGTGTATGCTTGTTGTGCATTAAAAACGTGCTCCACGGGCGTGGGGCTTCGGGACGTGTAAGAGGTGTGTGTGGGGTGATTGTGGTGTAATTAAGGAGGTGATGCAAGTGTGGATCTAGCACACCTGACCAAGGAACAACAAGGCAAGGAGATGTAGCCAACAGCTCCCCAGCGAGGTGGGCAACCGGGAAGTAAAGAGTGGTCTTTCGGGGTTTTGAGCAGGAGGTGTCAGAAGAGTTACCATCGGGATACAATGAATGGTGTGTTGTAGTAATCCTACTATGTGTCGTCTGTATACCTCTTAAAGTCAACAAATAATGTGAGCAGAAGTTAACTCAAAGGTAGCATTTATATGCTGATACTAATTTTTTTTTTTTTAAAAAGCATGAAAGACACAGATGCTACGACAAGGATGTTCGTGTTTTGCACTACAGAGTTGTAGCATGATAAAACTGATCTGATCCCGGCGAACCTGTAATGCCGCGTTTGGACACCAGATGTAGGAGTCAGCCTGTTCTTTGTTCAACAACAGAGGAAGACTACACAGTGACATTAAGACTGTTGCACATGGGATGCTGATGGTTGCATTTAGTTCAGAGCTTACATGGTTCGTTGTCTTCTTCTCTTATGTGGTGATTTTGGAGGATAGATTTTCCTGAATTAAACCCAAAACAAACAACACAGGCTTGCATATACCTCTATCTCATCAGCTGTTTGCCCCTCTGGGCAGGAGAGGTTCACCAGGGTTGTTAGTGTGCGGCCGATTGCAGAAGCACACAGTAAAAATATTCCAACAGCGTTTGTTGACACACCTAAACCAACATAACATCCATTTCTAGCTCCAGTTACTAAAAATAAACCAAAACAAATAAATACAGAACAAGATGGCGATTCATGAAGGCAGCCACTTCCTAGAATGGGAATATTTTTAGCTCAGATTGTCACTAACTTCAGGTAAAGGAAAGATACCGACTGCTGACAGCTGCAAACACAAGATATTTAAAAGATTTTTTTTTATTATTATCATGCAAGCTCCAGCTGAGTCGCTGAATGAAGACAGTCAGTGTTATACAATATTCAGAGAGCTTCACCCTCATGGATATAAATTACATGGACAAACAGAATAGCAATGTCTGAATTTAGTGATTGATTGGTTTCACCGTTTATACTGAAATATTATACACACTTACTGTCTTAGTGTAGCATTTTTTTCCAATTATTATTTGCTAATACACACAAATAATCAACTTATGACGGGCAAGATGATGTGAGTTCATAGACCATCAATGGAGATGCTCATATATATGAACATCTTGTGTATTACAGGATGTTGTGCTCTTCACAGTGCTCCAAAGTGATTCAAATATCAGTAACTGTTAAAATGTGGAGCCGAGCAGGTGTCGAATACACACATTTTCTTTATCGTGACATTGGTAATGAAGCACAAAAGTGAAACTTACAGTGCTGCAAAAAGGACAATGCAGAGTCATCAGTCCACTCTGTATATATTGACATATTTCATTGAATTTGTGATCCTCTGGTTGGTGGTTAGCATTCTGGCATCATAGCAAGAATGCACGAGTTGGGCATGAGGGCCTTTCTGTGTGGAGTTTGTCCTGTTCTTCATGTATACTCAGGTTTTCCTCTGCAGTACCAAAAGATGCGTGCAAGATTTATTGACTTCAAGGACCTAATGTACTAAATGTTTGTGCTTGAAAAATTATAAAGTATAAACACTTTGTTTTCTAAATGTGTTTATACTGATAAATAATGTAGAGTGAAATGATTTATTACTTCTCAAAACATTTGGATTGTTATTTTGCAAAGCAGCTCAGCCATCAGCAGATATTCTGCTGTTATTAAGGTGAAAGGCATTGCACCCCCCCGACCCCCATCCCAAACACACACATACACTCACACACACACACACGCGCACACGCACACGCACACGCACACGCACACGCACACGCACACACAATGATTAGGTGTGTTTTTCTTTTTTCGTGGTGAATTTAGAAAAACAAATACAGATTTCAATATCTTCATTTAATTGTCTTACCACCCTGTAATAGATGATCAAAGAAAGATTTTTATCATTCCACATTTTACCTGCCAAACAAAATCCTATTTATAGCATACCATATTTATACCATTTTACATATACTGACATATAAAACTGCAGAGCTTCAAAGGTCAGTCTTCATCAGGGGATGAGATGATGCATGGGCATTGGTTTCCACCTTTGCTCATGCGTTTGTCAGTGCAGCTGTCATGGTGAGTGGGTATGAATGAGTGGCTGGCAGAGCTGCTCTTTCCCTTTCTTTTTCACTGCAGACACGGCAGTGACCTCGGCCCCGTCTACGTCAGGAGGTGACCTTTAGTCGGGATGATGTCTGTTCCGCCTGCTCTGGGTGTTCCTGTGGCAACACGGTGGGATTTTCACACACTAAGCTAGAATGCCGGGAATCCGGGCGTCATTTTTTGGGGAAAACATTCCAACCACAGCTTGAAAAATCCAGATAGCAAGAGTAGTGTGTGTGTATATATATGTGTATTTAAGTCTGTTTACACACTGTTCATGTGGGGGAGACAACTCAACCTTTCATGAGCAAAATCATTTTGTTCATCATGTTGTTGGATTCCACAAAGACGATTAATAATTATTGAGGGGTTGAGAATATTAATTGTGTTCTGCATCTATGCATTGATATCTATTAAAGTTCCAGAATGTATCACACATTTATTACAATATCACCATGCACAACATACATATCGTGAAAAGTAGTGGACTGCAATAAATTATTTTCATGCACTGTGAATTTATGCTTACCATTTCATGCCTGATAGCCAGAGGGCAGTCGTCAGATGCAAAAAAAAACAAAGGAAAAAAAATTACAAACTTAAGCTTTGCTGCTTGTGGAAAGTGAAAATGCACACATTATTGAGAAAGAAAAAAAAAAGTCCAATCACTGCTAGTGTAAATTAGGGGAAAGTGAAGGAGCACTGGTGCTTGTAAGCAGAAAGACATTAAGACAAGAAAGGTAAGGTAAATTACTTCTATAGCACCAAAGTAATAATGGAAATGCATTCGATCGAAGTGTTTAAGAAAAGCATAAAAGAAGAGTATATCAAATAAAGACTTTATTGAGACGAAGGTACTAAAACTAGCACAATCAATTTTTTCATTGGAAAGTCAGAACAAATAATACTGTTTTAAGGCCTGATTCAAAAGAAGTGTGCGTCACAGTCCTGGTTTTCAGGAAGTTTGTTCCACAGGTGAGGAGTGGAGGAACAAAATCCTGCTTCACCTTGTTTGCGTCTGACTTTCGGAACACTTGAGTGAATCTTCCTGAGGACCTCACGTGTCTGGATGTTTCAAATTCTACCAGTAGTTCTGAGATGTATTAAGGCCCAAAACCTTTTTAAATCTTCTTGATGTTTTCTTCCCAAAAATTAAAAAGAAAAAAGTCATGCTTGGAAAATGCATTCCTCTGGCTGCTAGATTTTTGTCACTGCTTTGCCCTTCACAAAGCTCTCCGGTGCCATGTAGAAAGGCATGTTCAACATGTTGGAAACCATCAGTTTTGAGTATTCTACAATAAAGAAATGTCAATCAATGCCATGAGAAGAGTAATTCTATTAAGAAAACAATTTTATGAAAAGAAGCTAACTAACCCACATTTTATTTACATTTTTAAGGGAAGCCGCTATGCAAAGAGCAGGAAAAGGTTAGGTAGAAGGAAAATCTCCAAAAGTGCACATACATGCATGCATGCATGTAAGCCTTTGCAATATTTCTATATATTCTTTGATGGTCATTACCCTACTATTGTTGGGTTACCAAATATGACCACATGCCCAATCGAGAGCAGAGGCCAAAGTTACAGTTAGGTATTTCGCTTCGTGGCTATGTTTAGTTTGCACAACTGGAAAAAAAAAAGGCATCGATCTTGACGTATTCATCATATTATTGGATCTAAATTAATTTCCATTGGTTCGGTTTCAGTGTTGTGATGATCACATTTTCTGTTGCAAGTGTTTTGGGAGAGTTTCAGACTTTTTGGGTGTGTGGAATTCTGGTAATTACTGTACTTAGTCTCCAATGGATGGGAATTAAACAGTTTCTCAGTGTGGGTGTTTTTAGACTCCTTATTACACTTTCAGTTGTACATTGACATAATAGCTGTGCACCTTTTGTATTTCTTCTTGTGTCACGTTGAGCTTCAGGGTCCCCGGGATTTGTTAGACCAGTGGATCTCATGCTTTTTGCAGTGTGTACCACTTAAGGAAACATGAAGCCCTCCAAGTATCACCATTGAGGCAGACCTGAACATACAGTAGCAGAGGCTTACCCTATTAGCTAAGGACTCAATACTTATATACATTTTGAATATGAATTTCTTATGTTTTGTAATTTTTTCATTCTAAGTTTTGTATTATTTGCAAAAAATGTCACCTATAAAAGTTGTAGAGCTTACTGTGGTTAACGCTTTGTACATCCTGCCACACTTTCAAAATCCCAGGTGTAAATCAAGCATCTGGTTGAATCTTTTTCCTTTTTTAAAAAGTGAGGGGAAAATTGTATTTAGTTATTTTATATGCATCCAGCTTTTACTTGAAATCACTCAAAGAAATGAAGAGAGGAAACACATTTGTGATGACACTATTCGTAGATGTAACTTAGACAATGAGGTCAATTTCCTTCACTTACCAAACTGTTTTATAGCTCTGCTGATTGATATAAAAGCCAGAAAGAAAAACAGAAAATCTTCTATTGTCTGGTGAGGAAAGTCCCTGAGCTGCAGAAACAACAAAGAGAAGAAGACAAAACAGGGCACTTCGAGGATTTGTTTTGAATGGTGGACAGTTCGGCCTGGGACTTCTACTGGGTGTGGTTTTGGTCTGGCGATGCCCATCATTATGGTTTTTTACTGGAATAATGAGTCAAGTCTAACTCTGTACAATCAACATCATGACCAGACTGCAGCTCATGTGTGCTTCGCTCTGCTATGTCTGGTTGTTGCAGCAGTTTTGGCTCAACTTTCTGCTGTGCTGAAACGATACCTGCATATCTGGGCAAACTTATCCGGCCATTCCTTGGAAAGCCTTTTCGTGACACGAGGTGCCAAAACCTCAGACACCAATTACTGTGTGCTCTTGGAGCTGCCTTGTATTTTATGTAGTGTGTGTCAAATATTGTCCAGGGAGAAGATTTGAGTATTATTTGTGGCTGTTGCTGCCAGCAGCCTGTTTATTCTGAGTCTCGCTCAAATCAGTCGCAGTGAGTTGGCACCACCCAAACCCACAAACTGGCAGACCTGAACTTTGTCTGGGTTTGTTAGAGGTCACAAATGTTCATGCTCGAAAAACATACAGATTTAAAGTGTAGGGAATTAAGGAGCTTTTGTTCTCACCCCATAATTGAATAACAATATTTGGAAGGTTCAAGTTTCACAGACAGTGACCAGTCGGACCACTGCCTCCCTCCTCTATAACCAACTCAGCCCAACACAACACTGCACAGTAGAAATCATCGGACACTCAGTAAATTCTCTATTTTATACACTTTATAAATGTTATCAATAATCATGACGTTTTATTTCATTGCAATGCATTTTACTTAAGCCAAATACAATTGTGTTTCTTTTGTACTTGTTGCTGTTGTTTTTTTGTTGTTGTTGTTGTTCTTAAGGACAGCCTCTTGATATAAGGCATATCTTTTTAAAATGGATCCAGACAAATTAATTCTTTGGCAAACACATGAGTTAGGGATGAACCGATACCAGGCTTTTTAAAGGATGAGCATAACATTTAACTCACACTTAAACATTCACTGTATTGTTTCATTGGACTTAGCATCGCAACGTATCTTATTAAAAAAATACGACAATAGAACTTGTAAGTTTGATTGTAGAAAATTCCAGGAGATGATTACCGGTCTCAGCTGATGTCTTATTGTCTTTTCAGGCACCGATCAAAGTTGACCAAAGGTTCTAACACAGGATGAGAGCAAAAGAGCCCAGGAGAATGGGTTCAATTACATTTATTCTTAGAGGGGGGGAAGGGGGGTGGGTTCTGTAACTTGCAAATGATCTTTGTCATTCTCTTGGTCCAGAGCTGTCAATCTTCATGCGTATCCATGCACAATGATGCTTCCTTCACTCCCTGTTGATCAAGACTTCACAATTATTTATTAATATACAACCCTGGAAATATTTCCCGACTGACAGGTCTCTGTCCGCATCTGCCCCCGTGTGTCTACCTCACTTTTTTTAATTATCCAATTGTCTTCTTCCTCTGTGGGCACCTATTTGTGTTGTTATGAGTTCCACCTGTGTCCTTCCTTTCCCTGTGTATTTAGGCCTCCTTCTCTCTGTTGTTCCTGTCAGTTCATTCCATCAATTCCTCTTTGTCCTGTTTCCTGCTCCCCAGTGTTATCTGTGTGCACTCTGGTTTATGGTTTTTTGACTCTACTTGGTGCAATATGTAATAATTTCATACATTTTCAACTCAACAGGAAGTGCAATCTTTGCAGACTAAGAGTACAGGTACTTAAATGTACACATACAGAGTAATTACAGAGCAACCAATGTAGCTTCAGACCTGATACCGGTATCGGTGCATTCGTATTGTGTGTAACTGATTGCTGTCACAATATTCTAGTTGGATTTAAAATTTGTCCAGTTTCAGTGGGCTTGTTACTGAATTCTTCAGTCTAAACACAGTTTAGGATGTTCGGAGCTGCAGCTGCTCTCTAACTGTGTCATATATTAGCTTCAGCACAAGCATCAGCTTCTCTTTCTGCTACTGTCTGCAAGCTGGAAGTTTATCAAGGCTGAATCAGTATTTTTTTTTAACAAATTCTAACATTCAAATTATAGAACATCTGCTGGCATGTGCAATCTGATTGAATCATTACACTGAACCACACACTGCTAACACTCTGCTAAACCGCCACAGCAACACGGCAATAATTCAGCTCCTATGTGCAACCCATTCCAGCCCACAAATCAATAAAACTAAAGAGGAATTTCCAAGGTATCCATGCCATGTTTTTATAAAATAGCTTTCACTGTTGCTGGCTTTACAGTCACACAATTAAAATAGATCCCTGATGAGAATCAACTCACAAACACAACATAGTAGTTATACACACTCTTCGAGTCATGATTAGAGCTTCCTTCTTCATTTTTTTCATTTAGGCTCAATTACAACCACAGTGCGTTTAGTTTCACATCTGTTTATTCATGCAGTTTTCACTGGGAATGAAGTTTGGATACTGAGTTAAAAATGACTGTATTATATAATCCTTTTGCAATGTGCTTCTTTGTTCTGCGTTTGAGTAATTGTTTATTTCCTCATTTGTATTCATTATGGTCAGAAAAGTCAGGGGTTATGTCAGCCATTATGTCTTATTTACCTTGGTATTTTATTTCTGACTCATCTGTTATATTTTGAGTGTGGTTTTGTCCATTTTCTTCCCCAAACAAAGTAAGAAACAGAACTGATGATATACTCAGACAGAGAGTCAACAGATTTTCTCCCTTGCATCATTTATGACTTTCTATTTCCCTAAAACAGCCACAAAATGTACCATGTTGATGTTGGCGGAAAGTTAATTTGCAACAGACAGCTGCAGAGTCACCGTTGACTCATTTAGTCATTCGTTCATGCTACTTTCCATTTCCACTAAATGTCTTATTGTATTAGCCTCAGTCATTAAAATCTGCCCTGAAGTAACCCCGAGACTTCATGTCTTGATCAGCTTGTTTCCCAACTACCACCTGCTCCCCTATCCTCGATTCCTTATTTACCTTTCTCCCTTATATAGCCAACCGATCCATTTCCTTGGTCTTCAACAGATTGAGCCATTTTTGTTTCCAGCCTTTTTTTGCCTGTCTGCTACAGGCTGCTGACTTTGGCTCCGGCTCAACTACAAACCTTCACCCTGCCTCTTTTTGCTTCAGGATTGGTGGCTCATTGTCATGTCTGTCTCAGAGTTGGTACAAAGAGTCACTAATGCTTCAACCTCGATGAGGGACTTGTATGTACATAGCAGTTTATTCCATAGTTGTTGACATTTATGGCATTAAAAGAACAACAGATTACAAATTGCTGTGACAGACAGATGAACTGATGCTCTCATCTATATACAACTGGGATCGGCTCCCATCCTGACATGGATAAGGCGGTAGAGAACAAGGAAGGACAATGCGACTGTGGCATTTACTTACTAAAATCCAATCAAAATGCAAAGACTATTTGATTGCTTCAGCTTCATAACCGAAGCTCGAATGTTATAAAAGCATTTTTTTTAATTAGCTGAAAAAATTTAATTTTCATTGACCCGAGCATCAAGCATACAAAGTAAAGTGTGTTAGTGTTGATAGTAGGTTTCAGACTATGAGTTGGACAAATTCACTGTTTAAACCAACAAAAACTGACAGACTAACAGAAACTAATGAAAGCAAACAGAATGGATATGAACCTGAAGTTGAGAAGTAATAAATGTTGTTACCTCCGCCAAGGAGGTTATGTTTTTGCCAGAGATTGTCTGTCTGTCTGTTAGCATGATTACGCAAAAACTCCTGACGGGATCGTCCTAAAAAAAATTCAGATGTGTCTTGACCCAACTTAGATTCCATAAAATGTTGAGTGATCTGGATAACCATCTGGATACAAAAAATTCTAGAAGTTAACATTGGAAACCCCATTTACAAGTTTCAAAAATAATAACTCATACACTTTTGTTTTGATTTTCTTGAGATTTGACATGTATATTTGGAGAATCATTGCCCTGAATTGTGC
Organism: Parablennius parvicornis; assembly: GCA_900302745.1. Lineage (NCBI taxonomy): Eukaryota > Metazoa > Chordata > Actinopteri > Blenniiformes > Blenniidae > Parablennius > Parablennius parvicornis. The sequence continues at coordinate 15,132 of OMNM01043829.1, forward strand.
CAAATTTTGTCAGGATTCGATCCAGATTAACGATATGTCTAGTTAATATATATAATCATATTTGGACTTGCGATCTGTCCAGGGTGTATCTTGCCTTCGCCCATAGTAAGCTGGGATTGACTACGGTGCCCCACGACCCTGCACAGGATTAAGCTTTATAGAAGATGGCTGGACGGACGGATCGATGGACGGACGAACAGACGTTGTATATTGTTAACAAAAACATCAATCAACAAAACTAGAAAAGCACTCAGCGCTAAATAGTGTTTTCAATGTTAAAATTTCCCATCTTCAAAGGGCCGCCATATCGTTAATCTGGATTGGATCCAGACAAAATTTGACACAATTCAGGGCAATGATCCTCCAAATATATATGTCAAATTTCAATGGAGTTTCCAATGTTAAATTCCAGAATTTTTCCTGACCTTATTCTGGATCTGATCTGAGTGACATTTTGCACCCCATTAGATATGACTATCCTACAGATCACTGAATTTTTACAAGTCAAGCAGATATGATCTCGGAGAGATATGATTTTTTTGAAAACGGCCTAATGATACGTAAAGGGGAAAAACAAGATGTTTAATATTTTTGTTTTTTTGTATCCAGATGGTTAGCCAGATCACTCTCACTCTGTTCACAAACAATTATTTATAACATTTAGATAGGAAAGTCATAATGTTTAATTGGAATCAGCTACTGTGAATATATAATGTGTTCAAGGTAAACGTGCAGCTTAAGAAACTGAAAATTATGTGTTTATTACATTGAGTAGTAATAATCAATAACAAATAAAGGCAACTTATGTTCTTCATAATGTGGACATATCTGTGTTGAGTTTAGTTATTTGGGGATGATCTATAATCTGGATGGTAGAGCCTTTTGTAGGGATTGAATTATGAACTAAAATAAGATAAAGATGTGGGGATGCTGCACCTGAGTTAAACTGACAGTGCTATTATAAAGTTTCCAATGTATCACAACTGCTGCACATACAGGCAAATGCTAATGTTACTTACAGTCCAATATGTTTTATATGGCTACCATGTGGACTTTTGTGTAATTACAGTCTGAGCCTCCCTTTTAGTTTAGGCTGCCCCACTCCAAGATATCCTCTGGTTATTAGATGATTTTGAACATATGCTACACATTTTTGCTCCACGTTGGCCATTGGCAGAGGCCTTTCAGCACTCTGATCAATGAATTCTCTCTCTTTTAGTATTTAAAAGGAAAAATATTTTCATTTCGTCTCACCCTGCCACTTTTGCATTTGTAAATCAACAAGGAATCCAAAGGAGTTTTCCTGCATACCCTCACATACCCAAACAATAACCGAGCAAACTGAATGGAGGTCATTGTACAGTATTACAGGGTCCACTGTCAGTGAGGGTGGTACTTACTGACTGGGAACTTTCCAACATCTGTGTGCTCTGGAAAATGTGTCCAGCCCTTTTTGCCTGTCTACGTTTGCATTGGCAGGTACAAGTATGATTTAACTGATAGTGGCTGCCTTTGACAATTGGTATACAGATGAAGCGAAAGGATGACATACTCACAGGCTG
>OMNM01043831.1:0-17020 GCA_900302745.1 Parablennius parvicornis
TATTACCAAAATCTGTGCTCGGGCTTACCTTTTCTTCTTTTGTTTCAGGTGCAGAAACCAGCAGAATATCACGAGTGATATTCAGACTATCCCAGTCCATGTCAGGATGTACTACTTCATCTCTTTTTTCAGATGTTAGCTGTGTACCAAAAGTGGTATTCAAACTACTAACACACTCCCTGTCTGGGTTTATTTTATGTTTCTGCTTTTCAGATGCAGAGACCTGCAGAGCAGCACTGGAGGTATTAAAACCACTGTCATAACCAATGTCTGGATTTATTTTTCCTTCCTTTGTTTCAGATGCAGAGACCCACAGACCAGCAGTAGAGGTGTTCAAACTACAATCACGATCCATGTCAGGATGTACTACTTCATCTCTTTTTTCTGATGCTGAAACCAGCCGTGTACCAATAGTGGTATTCAAACTACTAACACAATCCACGTCTGGATTCATTTTCTGTTTCTGCTTTTCAGATACAGGAACCTGCAAACTAGCAGGAGAGGTGTTCAAGCTACCACCACAATCCATGTCTGGATTTACTAGTTCTTCTCTCCTGTCATGTGGAGCAACAAACAGAACACCACTACTGACTTTCAGACTGTTGCCACAATCTACATCAGGATTTACATTTTCCTTCTGTTTTTCAGATGCAGAAATCTGCAGAGTAGCATTACTAATGTTCAAAATGTTGCCACAATCTGGGGAAAACGCCTCTGTGAACATCTCAGTGTCATCTGCAGCCAATATCCAATCTTTATGATCAGGGCTCTTGTGATCAACAGTTTTTGCTGTAATAACGTCAACTGACGCAGCAGGTAACTGAGAGGAGGAGCTCAGTTGTGGAGGAACGTGGCATTCAGCACTTTGACAGCAGCTGGGATCAGATTCAGTCCGGACACCATTTTCTGAATGAAAAACCGTTTGTGGAGGAAATGTAACTTTGCTGCCATCTTCTGCACTGTTTTTGTCATTGCTACTCGAGATTGAGAAAGTGGCACTTTCCAACAATTCACCGGGCAAACATTGATTCATCTTGAGAGTTGTTTTGCTGTCTAAAGAAGACCAAACAGCATTTGCATTTTTCTCCTCATTAGTTTCCCTGTGAAGAAACGTTTGATTTGATAAGAAGGGGCCTTTTTCACTTTCATCCATCCCCTCATTTTCCAGTCGGGCATTATATCCATCATTAGAAATATTGTCCGTGGGCAGGCTGTCATATTTATAGGAGTGATAAGTAAAGGTGGCATGTTGAGTCTGGTTTTCATCATCAGTACTGATGCTGGAGGTTGTTTCACTCAGATGAGAGAGGTGTGACTGGGCTGCTGAAGCAGCATTTCCAATCCCATCACTGGATGTATCCGCTTTGGCTGCCAGTTGATGATTGCTCATGAATGGTGACTCACTGTTTTCAGTAAGTGAAGCAGATTTGTCTGTGTGACGACTACGCTGTGTAGTGAGCTCACCAAGGGAGAAAGCTGACCTCAACTGAGTATTAAGATGAGTATCTGAGAGAAGAGAACCATGAACGGAGTTACTCATTTCTCCAGTCTCACAGCCTACATGCTGACTTCCATTATCACCCATACGCCCTTTGTTAGAGTCTCCCTCTTCTGCTAAATCAAGCATCATGACGGCAACCTTACTCTCAGTGGGCTGCTGCACATTTTCCTCTTCACTCATTTTACTCAAACTCAAATCATACATGGAATACATGGAGTTTTCTTCAGGATAAAAGCTAGCTCTGGGATCGACGTCAGTGTGTACTCCCTCACTTAATCTAAACTGAACCGACTTTCTCATATTGTCAATGCTGTCAGACTTTAAAAAGGTCTGCTGTTCAGTTTGATATTTGTTTAATATCATCTGTTGTAGATGAGAAGCTGTGGTCTCATCTCTAAGCGGCTCTTCTAATGTATTATCTTCCATTAGTCTTTTATGAGGAGCTTCCTCCAGGTCATAGTATTTCCCAGAGGTACCAATCTCAGTTTCTTCAGTCTCATTCATAGTGCATGAAGCATCGGCGTTAACATCAATATTTTGTGTTTTACTGTACAGTGACTCGACATTGTGGTGTGGTAGTATCTGATGGCAGGAATACTCGGATTCAGATGTTGATAGAGAGTCATTGTTTTGGGTTTTCACATAACAAGATGTGGAAGAGACTGACATTTCTGGAGAGGTCTGAGTATTGGCACCTTCAATATCAACATCTCCAAACTCAATTTGTAATCTATTACCCCAAATATTTTCATCAAGATCGCCAGATTTTGTCCAGTTTGTGTTGTTATGAATAACAATTTCCTCCTCCTCAACATACTCTGTAATGTCCATAACTGTGCAAGTGCCCCCTAAATACTTATCATGGTCTTCTTCTACAGACTTTTCATTAGCATGTGATTTTTCATCAGAGCTGAATCTAACACTGCCCAAAGAAACAAAACTATGAGACTCAAATGCCTCATAATAAGTGCCTTCCTCAAATGCAGTCTCTCTGTTAACACTACAACCAAAATCTTGTGGGTGAAAACAATGTTGTACATTTCTTACTATCTCCTCCGTGTCCTCATTTATGTGCAGCGGCGTCTCTGACTCTGCCTGTCCTGAAGCCATGCTACCATTTAAAAGCAAGTCAATGAAACTTTGATCAGTGTTTCCACAAAATGTCGGATCATCAAAAAAAGCTTGAGCCATTTTAGAAAGCTGATCATCGAGAATTAAAACCCTCTGTCCTGACTCTGGATCAATGTAGCTGTTCATCATCAAGTATGAAATAAACAGCTGCTTAGCCTCCAAAGGAGAAGGGATGTTAACCTCTGAACTACAGGCAGCATGATGGCATCCATCAACGGAGAGATTTTTATACATGAGCCAAGATGAAAACTTTTCATTTAGGTGATTAACATCAGGAAAAGCATCCGGGATCTCTATTGATTTCAAAACCTCTGCAGTGTACCCATCTATGAAACAGTTTTGAATGGCAGTATTGAAATCAATCACCTCTGAATGTTCTGGGATGTAAAAAGCTGCTATTTTACTCCGATTACTAAAGAGTGCGCTGGAAAAGTGACTGCTGGTGCTGCGTTCATCGTGCTGCAATGAAGTGGACACTGTGGTGATTTCCCCAGAGTGAGGCAACACAAGTCCCACAAACTGCTGCTGATTCCCCAACACGATGAGGCTGCTGCTGGAACTCATCAAATCACACTGAACAGCCGCATCCATCCTCAGACAACCACCATTCTGGACACTCCCTACAGACTCTGATTCCTCACATTTCCCATCTTGAGAGTCACCCTCATCTACTGACATGGTCTCCTCGTCTCGAAAACCATCACAAGCAGATCTAAGAGTCCTAATGTTCCTCTCTGATGTCAGTGATTTATCTTTACCGAGGCATTTCAACATCAGCCTATTAACCTCACAGGGTTCAACTGCCTCCTCGGGCTCTGACAGCGAGAGATACTCTGCAGTGTCAGGATTCATCATATCCTGACAGGCCTTCTGCCTCTCAAGAGTCTTTACATAGACAGAAGCAGGTATCAAACCAAGCTGAAACGCTTGCTCCAGGGTCAGCGTGTCCCCTGTATAGCCTACACTCACTCCATCACCGGCGTGGTTCACTTCTATCAGCTTTATAACGAGTTCCCCTGACATGGACCCTTCTCTAGCTGCTGCTACTTCAGACAGGGACATGGAGGTGATGTGTGAACTCTGTATGCACTTGCGTGGTTCATGCAACTCAGGGGAGTGGTTCAGTGTGGATTTGTACATTTGATCTGCTTTGAGATCATCATCCCAGTCCACATAGACATGGGGCTCAGACTGATGGAGGGTGGAAGCTTTGCAGGCATCTGGGACAGTGGCCCCCAGCATCTGATTAATCAGATCACTCATTAATCTGGTCCCAGCTCCAGTAGTGCTTTTGATGTCCTGCAGAAAGTGGAAGATGAAACAGTTAAAAAGCGGATATATAATCCAAAATGTATAATGTGTAAAGATTTTCTAAAGCAAGACAAAAAAAAATCAATACTCACCAACACACAAGCATGTTAAATCATTGTGCGCACAAGAGCAGGACTGCAACAGGGTTGCAACAGGAGAGTGACAAACATTTAAAGCTATCATGCTGATCTGAGGATGCAGTGTTCAGCATCTTGCAGAAAAAGTGGAGTTAGTCAAACTGCATATTGTAAGGTAACACATCATATGGATGGATATCAGACCAAAGCTGGATGCAATTAGGCATGTTTACAGCATACTCGGGCTTTCTGGGTTTCAACTTTACAAATTTGTCTCTCATAATGAAATCTCAGAGAATAAAAAGTGAAATACAAGAGAGAAATTCTGGCACTGCACAGGGGAAAAGAGTATAATGGTTAGTCATGCAATCCACACTGTGACACTGGAGGGGGTTTCACACAACATATGGCACAATGGCTAAACACTCAAACAAAAAGTCTTGTGTCCAACCTCTTCTGCAGAGGCTGTTTGATCTGAACACTGTTGGGAGATTTCATTGTATGCTTGACTCAGCGCCTTCAGCTGCTCCTGGGCCATCACTCTTTCCTCCTCGGTCATTCTGTAAAATGTCAAAACAGAAAATAAACACTGCACAAAGGCTGTATATAGCCCTATAAGGTATAGAGGTGTAAAACTTACTTATCACTGTGTTTGTTTAGCATCGTTTGTGTGGCTCTGAGCGCTTCAGCAATTTGTTCCTTTTTCGTCACCATTTCCTCAACTGACACCTAAAACACAAACCGGTGTTCACATTAATATTGCGGAGTAGCAGCATACAGGACACAATGTTCATAAACTCATACGTACACACCAGAAATATCTGAAATGAGCTGACTTTTTAAAGTTAAATGGTTCATAAATGATTTAAGTTATTGAGTACACTACAGTGTTTTGTGATATTTAAGAACCTGCACAAAAGGTGCGTTGCCATAACAAAGCACTATAAAAAAATATAACTCTAACAAAGTAAAATGTCATATTCATGTTCGATATCGATCCAAAATGACTAATGTGTCTGGTTATTTTTAATTATCGTATTATTTGACACCGTTAATATTTGAATGCAAAGGAACTGATTGAATATTAGAAAGGAAAGTCAGAAACACAATGACAGAGAAGGTCTGCAATTCATATGGAAATAGAAAGATCAAAAATTCTGATTTCTGATGACGGAATTTCCATAACAGTGTGTATATGTGAACCCAATCCATACAAACAAGATAAAGATGATCTTGTGGATATTTTAATTTGTGAGAAAGTGATAATAGCAGGACCTTACTTGGGGACATACATACTGCTACAGAACCACTGATTATAATTCAGAGATATAAAATCCAAAAATAACAACATGCATCATGTCAGTTGAAAGTTAGATTTTTAGCAAACGACCATGCCAACAACACGTTGAATGGTATTTTTGACAAAAATTTGTTATTTTTTTGCTTTAATATACTATGAAGACTAGAATATGTGTTATATGCATATGTTTACTATTCAACCACAGTCAGTCATTTTTTTCTAAATTGAACAAAGTAGTTTTTTCCAATTTTATGCTGATTTGAACTGAAAGGGCCTTACATGCATTTCTTTACATAAACCAAAATATGGATACATTTGGATTAACCATGTTTATTTATTCACTCAAAGTTTTATTTTGTTTTTTGTTTTTTTTGAGTGCTTGTGCAACTTATGAACTATATTGATTGGATCAGTACGATGAAGATCATGCACAGTTTTGACAAATAAAAAAGAATAATCATGATTCAAACCATTTTTTCAGTAAACATCATCAACAGTGCAAATCAATCAAAAAGTCTTAAAGTGTTCTTTTATTAGAAAGCATAGATTGCGACAGGAAAAGGCTGTGATATGATATTCATTAGAAAAATATAAGTTACTGTGAAGTCATCTGTTCACGTATAAACAACTTGTGTTTTGAAGAAGACACATTATTTACCTGTGATTTATTAGAAGTGTCTGTGTTGGCATTATTATCTTTCAGAGAATTCCCATCATTGCTCATGGTTGGCTTCACACTGGACATCCAGTGTAATAGCTTGCTAACTTTATCACCATGCTCTCTCTTCTCCTCATCAACAGATCTCTAGAATAAAAATAAAATGATCTTTCAACAAGAATGTTAATGTGACATTGAAACAATGAACAAACAAATACTTAGAAGAGAAGAGACACTTTTAAAAAGACATTCATTATCAAGATAAAAAACAAAGAACCTCAAAAGTCATTATCAGTTGCATCAACCACCGGATTAAAACAATTAAGTAAAAGTTCTGTTACAGCCAAGCAAAACTGTGGGAGTATCTTTTTGCAGGTTTTGCATTCATACGGTGGGTATTCATGTATTTACAATTGTTTATTGATACGCCAAAATATAGTGTAAGGTGGATTTTGGTCCAAGACCATGGATTTTTGTGGCTTCGAGTAATCTTAACCCAGTGTGGCAGTCGTACATGCTTCTATCCAGAGCCTCCTTAAAGGTGATTTTCCTCTTGGTCTTGGGGCAGGTGAGACTTTTGGTGTGGGACTTCTCATCTTTGAGCACAGCCACAGTTGCTTTGTCAACAAGGCCACTCTGAATGACCTCTTCAGGTGAGACTCTATCGTGAGTGTCAGGATTTATCAGTCCTCCAGTCAGTAGCTGGAATTCAATGCAGCGAATGCCAGCATCCTTTGGGAAGAGATCTTCCTGCACAGCCTGGGACACAGACAAAATCTTTGCGGTCTTTGGGTGAACAATCCCATTGAAGGCCTGCTCAAACTGCTGGAGCTGCTGATTTAGTGTCTCATCTATCAGACCTCTTTTGAGAGCCTCGGAAAGATTAACTTTTTCTCCAGAGCAAGGGTCGCATATTCCTCCAGTGCAGGCCTGAGCCTCTAATAGCTGTAAGGCAGTCGCTCTATCTGTTAAGCCCTGTTGGAAAGCCTTAAGAATTGGCACCCTCTTCTTCTGAGTGATGTCCCACAGACCAGCGATGGGGCTGTTCACATCTTCCACAACAACCATTCTGGAAAATATGATATCTGTGATCTCACAGATACTTAGAAGTCCGTTGCGGTAGCTCTCCAGCTCAGATGGTTCAAGAAACCTCTGACTCAGAGCAGACTCCAGGCAAAGCTGACGACCACTTTTGGAATCGGTAAGGACGTGAATCGGTTTTCCACTGGGATCCACGGTGGACGTCTCGTTCCACTCGCTCTCTTGCCGAGACAGACACAGATAAGTGCTCTTGTCGATGTGCTTCCCCTTGAATGCTTCATATGTTGACATTTCAGCACCGCAGCTGCTGTCGACAACGGACGCTCTGTGAGAACTCATCGGAGATGTGTTTGTTAGATGTCTCTCACCAAACGGAAAGAGGAACACTCCGCCGTCGATGTCAAACACGCATGCCTTGAGTAAGTCAGAGTAGTATGCCTTCTGTCCTGTGTCAGGGTTGTGAAAGCCTTTGAGGCTACTCCCTGGATCACACAGACTCTGCAGAGTCTCTTTGTTCAGGAGGCCCTGGTCAACCGCGATGGACGGCGGCACCTTTACACCAGTCTCTGGGTCGATAGGCCCGCCAGTTGCAACCTGGACCTCGAGGATCTTTTTACCTTTGTATCTATCAAGAATCCTTTGCTCCATTGCCTGAAACACAGACATCTTTTTGCCCTTAAAGACGTATCCAGTAACAGCTTTCTCTGCCTCCAAGAGTTTATCTTTCAGGCCTGCCTCTACAATCCCTCTCTCCACTGCCTCGCTGACTGAGTGCGTTTGTCCTGTAGTCAGATCTGTGAGGTTTCCTGTCGCAGCCTGAGCTTCGAGTAATTCAAGTGCATACGTCTTTGCCAAGAAGCCCTTTTCAGCGGCTTCCAGGAAGGATATCTTTTTCTTGCTGGACTCCACGTAAATTCCCACAATAGCAGTTGGTCTGCTTGAAGTTTGGGGAAGCAACGCCTGAACTTGTTCCATCGTGATGAGGCCCTGCTCAAACCTTCGCAAAACTTCCTCATCTAAAAATCTGAACCTGATGAGGCGCTGAATTCTCACATTGCCTTCTGGAAGGCTTTGGGAGACTGAATTTACCTCAATGACTTTTCTATCACCATCTTTTGTAGTTCTTCCCGACGATGTTACAGTTTCACTGATTTCTTTGATTTGATAAGTTCTTGTTTTACTGGAACTAGTTTCGTTGGACTGTTGGGCCTTTAGTCCGCACAGAGCCATGTATCCATGTGTGGTGACAGAAGTGGGTGAGTTACTCTGGTAAGTCTTGCTCTGCACTCTGTCTTTTTGCAGCAGGTTGGGAGTTTGATAGTTGGAGCTGTTTGAAGTTTTTGTTGTTGAATCGTGTGGAAGGCTTTGGCTGTTGGTTTGATCTTGCTTGACTTGTGTAATTCCTTCAAGAGTGGGTCCTTTCTTGACAATCGCAGTCTGTAAATGTGACATTACAAGAAGTTTTGAGTTACAGATGTAAACACTCAATAACACGAAGGAGCAAGCAACGAAGAATTAGCAGTTTTACATTTTTATGTGTTTAGACTTTGCATTAAATATCATATAATTGCGCAATAATGCTGAAATAGCCGTACCTCTGAGGAGTCTCTCATTTTGTGTATATTGTTATCCATTTTCCATTTCACATCGTCTTTTGAAGACACCATCTTCTGCATCATGTTGACGTCGGGTTTCACCTTGTTGTCTTCCACATTGAGCATCAGAAGCGTTTCCTGAAGGCTCTTCACCTCTTTCATGCACGACTCGATTTGGTCCCGGAGAGCTTTCGCTTCGTTGTCTTTCATCGACAGTTTCCACTCGCTGTCCCTGAACAGCTTCTCAAACTTTGACGACTCATTTGATTGGGTGTTGCAGAGACTTTGCAAAGCAGCAATTTTTGAGTTGAGTTTGGTTTTCTCGTCCTCGAGTTGGCCAATTTCTGATTTTGCCTTAGAAAAGTCTTGCGACAACTTTATTTTTTCTTGCTGCAGCGAATCGAGTTTGGTCTGCAGCTGTTGATCCATTTGCTGATTTGTCGTTTCCGCGATGGTTCGGTGCAGCGTTCTCATCTGCTTCACATCTTGTTTGAAATACTTGTTGAGCATCTCGACTAATTCCGCACTGTGGTTTGATTTCCCACTCTCACCTGTGATTTCTGACTTCAGCAAAATAAGCTTCTTCTCTATTTCTGACTGTACGAGCAGCAACTGCCTCTCATAGCCCTCTTTCTGAAGCTCAAGCTTACTTTTAAGTTCTTCCAGCATTTTCTTGCACTTGTCCAGTTGTTCCTCCATCTGCTGGGACCTCAGCTGAAGGACAGAGTTTTCCTTTTGCTTTAGCTCAGTCTCAGTTTGCGCACGTTGCAGCTTATCTTTCAGCGTTCTGACTTCTGATCCCAACGAGACGTTTTTCTCCAGCGCCTCATTTTTCTCCCTCTTCAGGATCGTGTTCTCGTGTTGGAGATTCGATCGGGATTTATCAGAAGTGGACATCACTTCTGTGATGTTTGCTTTATTTCTTTGAAGCTCAGACTCCAGCTGCATTATTTTTGATTCCTTGGCTTGTCTTTCTTTGGTTTCTCGAGCTAATTCATCCTTTGTTCTTTGCAGAGAGGAGTTTAACTCTGAAAGTTTAACATTTAAGCTCTCGACTTTCCTCTCCAAGGCTCTTTTATCGTTCTGAAGAGTGAATATTTCCTGCCTCATGGTTTCTGAGATTTTCTCTGTGCTGCTGGCTAAATCCTGAGCATTGTACTTATGCTTGAAAAGCTGTTCTTCTGATGCTTTGAGTTTATTGAGATGTCTTTTACTCTCAGCTGACTCTTTTAGAAGCTCTGCATTTTTCCTATTCATCATCTCATTTAAGTCATTGATTTCGGCATTTTGCAACTCAACCTTCTGATTTGCCAAATTCTTCTCAGCTAACACTGACTTGAGTTGTGATTTCAGTGATGCAATTTCTTGCTCATAATTGGAAATATTTGATTTTAAGCTTTGGATTTTCTGTTCCAGTTCAGGCATTTTCTTTACTTCCTCGCTGTAATCCTGCAGTTTAATTTGAAGCTCATGGGAGGTTTGAGATCTCTTATTCAGCTCCTCCTCGACTATTTTGACTTGGGATTTGGTGCCTTCTACCTGAGACTTGAAGATTTTAATTTGCTGATCCCTGCTGTCAATTTCTATTGTCATCGTATCGAGTTTGGCTCGCATATTTTTCAGATTCTGTTCCATCTCTGTGTTAGTTTGCTTCAGCTCATCCATTTTTCTCCGCAGTTGAGAAGCAACTAATTCACTTTTCTCCAGGTCTGCTTCGAGATTTTTACATTTGAGCTCAAATGTCTGCTCTGATCTTTTCAATGAGGTATTATCGTCTTTAGCTGCTTCGAGTTGCTGTTTCCAGCTCTCCATCTCTCTCTTTAAAGACTTGACTTTTTGCTCAGCGACAGATCTCTCTTTTTCCAGTGACTCCATCTGAATCTGTAGGCCTCTAATATCGCCGTCAGATGAGACATTTATCCTTGTCAGCTCATTGCATTTAAATTTAAGCTGATCTATCAATGCCTGTTTTGAAACCACCTCTTCCTCTAAATTGGTAATTTTGTAACTGTTTTCCTGCTCGATGGAGCTTTTCTTCTGTAGTTCTCCCTGGGTGATCTTCAGCTGCTCTTTAAGGCCATCAACTTCAGTGCTTTGGAAAAAGGAGTTCTGTTCCAGCGAGGACTTTGCTCTCTGCAGAGATCGGATTTGTTCTTGTAGTTCATTCGTTGATTTTTTCATTAACTGCATTTCTTGCTGGAGATCCTCTGCTTTCTGTCTCATCTGGGTCCTCTCTGTTTCCATGTCCATCTGCAGCTTCGTCACTCTGTTATTGCTGTCGTCCAGCAGCTTTTTATAACTCTGTGCCTTCTCCTCGGCCATTTCAGCTTTTTTCTGGACCAGGACCAGCTCCTCCACTTTTTGCTGTAGCACATCCACCATCACACTGTCATGTTCTTTAGCTGCGTTTGACTTGGGTTCACCCTGAACTGCTGACTGGCTGTCTAACACCACAGACTCTTGAGTTGAGTCGGTTCTTTTAGACTGGGCCTGAGTTTGCAATTCTTCCTCTCTCACAATGACAGATTCTTCCACAATTATCTTTCTTTTAAGCTTGGGATCCTGCGTTTTAAGATCTTCGTCATCATTTATTTTCTTTGAGAGCTCTTTTTGAGCGAGAGACAACGAGGCCTCCAACTGTTCAATGAACAGTTTTGCATGTTGCAGTTCTTGCTCGCTCGTGGCTTTGTCTTTAACCGCTATCTCTAACTTAGTGCGATACTGGTTTACATCATGCTCGAGCTGTGATTTCTTAAAGTTTAGATCATCTATCATCTTGTGCTGTCTTTCCATTTCCCCTCGCTGTTGTTCCAGCTGTGTTTGTCTTTCACTGAGCAAAGCCTCCTGTTCCTCCACGCGACGCTTCAGCTGACTAATCTCTACTTCCCCTGTTGCTTTAAGGAGCTCCATGTCCTCGGTCCGTTTTGCGTGCTCTGCTGTTTCAAAAACCTTTCTTTTCTACAATGCAAAAAAAATGAGTCATCCACTGTGTCACATTCAGCAGAATACTGTCAATTCATTGGCATTGATCTTATCAAGCCGTTTCTCCAGGAATTTCATGTTACGACACCATTTTGAACCCTTTATCAGGCAAGTGTCCATAGCTGATCACTTATGTATCTCTTCATGTTCCCTTCTAAACCAAACATATTAATTTAAAGGGCTATGCTAGAAAATAAAATAATAATAGTTGCACTAAATATTGAGATATCTATAAATATTGTAATACTTCTTATAATAGCACAAAGTTGCTGCTTTCATTAGGCATCTCATTTTTGTAGTTCATGCACTTAATTGATGCATTTATTTTAAAAATGTGAAAGAACTGTGTTTTAACATTTGTACAGTGCACAGACTATGACTGTTTGACAGAACCTTTTTCATGCATGAATCTAATAAGTGCAGTAGGTCACATTTAGTGTACTTTTTGGGGATATAATACAATGTATTTCATGACAGTAGTACTCAAGGATTAATAAAGCCCATTTAGAGAATATTCTAACTGCAAATTGTAAAATATGTGTGGTTTTGATCAAATTTAAACATTTTTGCCTTGGTTGAAAATTTTAATTTAATTCTGTGAGTGCCCTATAACGGTCCAAAAAATTGCCTTATATTAGATTTTGAATGTTTTTTTTTTAAGTAAATCAATTTAACTGTAATACTTAATCTGCACTCTTTCACAGTCACAACACAAACCCCTGGAGAGGCTTTTATTTTGTCTGTAACAGAGAGACTAACATGAGAAAAGGGTTTGTATCAAAGAGATAAATAACAAAGTGTTGCCACCGAGAAAGTCACCGTCCCCAGCAAGGAACCACTGCACATGCAGACATGCACCACTGTCCTTTTGCTTCTTTAGTCCATTGAAGCAAATGGTCTTCCCTCTGGATGGGCTGGCCACATCTCAGAAATATGATCCTCAGAGAAACTCAAGATGTAAGCAGTATAATAAAGACACACATTGGCATGTTTATGGGTGGTTTGTAAAATGACTAGTTTACTCAAAATATGTGAGTATTTTACTAAAAAGAATTTACTAATTGTTACAACAAAAACAAGTGTTGATGCAAAAGATAAGACATAGAGACCATGCAAAGTTCAGGCTGGATTAGCTTCATCTTTTTAAGGAAACCAATATCCCCAGAAAAGCTGAAAATCAAAAGCCAGGAGCTAAAAACATGTAAAAAGTTCACCTCTTCATCTTCAGTTCTCTTGAGTGTTTCACTGGCAAACTTCACAAACTGTGTCATCAGGGTCACCAACGCAGTGTAACGTGTTCGGAGATCCATGAACTGCAATTTCAAACAGATAAACAAATATTTATGCCACTAAGCAGTCAGTGTTCACTGAGAGCTAATTTTACTCTGCTGATAGATATAAAATGTGGTTTCACCTCCTGCTGAATGGCATCAGAGGCGCTATTCAACCTGCGCTTCTTAAGGGGAGACTTGTGTTGGGAGTCCACCATCGCCCTGAATGTCATCAGCTGAAGTTCATAATCCTTAAAAAGAAAATAAAAGATTTAAAACGTGCAGAATGTAAGTTTCCTAACTTCTCCTGACCGTCTGATAAGTTCTGCAGTACAGGTTTGCACCACAAGATGGTGTATTCACTCAACACAACAATGGCTCTTTGCTAGTACACAAGAGTGTAATGAACGTAATCAGCAGGTACAAACATTTTAACTGAGGGGCCCAATCTAAAACACTATGTTAGTTCTTTAGCTCTTATTCTTGTTAAATCATTAAAAGAGTTAAGCAACTAAAACTCTTACTTAAATTTTACACCTTCCCCCCCTTCCAATACTATTCCAACTACCCATCCAAGGGGCAAACACAGAGACAGACAACCAAACACACTCACATTCACACCTAGGGGCAACTTAGGGTCAATTAACATGACATGCATTTTTTTGAGAGGAAATCGTGGTATGCGCACACACATGGGGAAAACATGCAAACTTCACACAGGAATGTAGCCCTCTAATATTTTTAAATTTAGAAAATAATCTGATTGTCCTCCCAATAATTTTTAGACTATACAAATAAATACTGAAAATTCATAAATAACTCCTGCATTTGTATCCACAATTCAAAGTTAAAAAGTGAGTTACAGGATAAAAACAAGTTCAAATCAATTACCTTAATGGTAGACGAGTAGTTTTCTGAGTACTTCTGACATTCATCAATTCGCCCTTGAATTTGTTCGATTTCAGCAACAAGGACCTAAAAAATAAACATATAAACATATTTTATGTTCATTAAGGACATACATGTGCTCATTGTGTTTGTGTGTCATGGTATTTTCCTACCTTCTGTTTGTTTAACAGCTCAGCAAGCGCCTTACTGTCGTCAGGTTTGTTTTCTTGAGCCTTCAGCTGTGTCGCCTCCATTTCTCTGACCCACTCATCAAGACTGCCAAAGGAGTCTTTGTAGTGTTTCAGTGATTTGCTGATACCATCCAGGTCTCGAAGCCTGAAATTGGATGAACAGCTCAGGCAATGGTATGTTGTTTGGATGCACAAGTAGATAGTGTACGGTCAAAGGTTTAATATGAAAAATAATGAAAACAAAACACACAAACCTGCCATCAATCTGAGAGTGTATGTTCTGCCATCTCTCACTCAGCTGATCTGCCTTCTCCTTATGCCAGTCCAGGTCAAAGTCTCGCTCATTGTGAGCCTTGAACATGCGATCACTGATGACACGCGCTTTCTGCAGCTCGTCCTCCATGTCATGGAAAACCTCCTGCTTTTCATCGATTTCCGTCCGCCATTGCTGTGATCACAGAGAGCAGCAGTCATTTAAGGAATTTATCAAAACTGGCAATCAGGTTGAAATTGTGTACTTAATTTGGTGTTTTACCTTCAGTGTAGAAATGACACGTTCAATAGATTTGACATCAGGGTTTATGGCTTCTTCCTCATAAAGTTTGGATTCATAGGCCTTAACTAAAGCCTCTGCACTCTGACTGTGTTCCACCACCAAACTCACGGTTTTTAGTCTGAAAAAGAGAGGAAACGACTTCAGAACTTTGATACGCCTTCAATTAGGCTGCAAACAAATGTCTCTACTTTGTTTACTAGGGGACAATGAAAGGAGATTCTTACTTGTCCAAATAAATGGCAGACATAGAGTGCACTTGGCTCATACTCTGAATAAGCACGGAAAGTTCAGAGGAAAGCGTTGGGGCTGATGGCGACCCCGCAGCCTGTCTGAGGAACAGCTCACACTTCTCCTTCATGACATCCAGGTCCTCCTTCAGCTTATTAAGCTCCGTTGTTTTTTTCTGCAAAGTGGCACGCAGATAAATCGTGTGAAAACCTTAAAACCAGCTAGGTTTATAAATGGAGAATGCCTATTAAAGCCCAAATGTGTTAAGTACCTCATGCTCTGTGATGCGCTGCAGGCTCTGCTCCAGGTCGTCTCTTTCCAGCGGCGTGCGGATTTGCCTGATCAGGCGTTCTTCGTGAGCCTCCAGATGCATCCGGAAGTTACGTATTTCTGAGATGTATTGATTGTACACCGACTCCTCGTGTTCCTCTGTTGGCCATTAAACAATAAACATAAAATAGAAAATTTTATTTCAAAATCACAGTAGTTAGAGAGGTATTGCTTTATAAAACACAATTTGAATACACCTCTTGGTGGCACCATTATCCCAAATCTTTGGTAGTGCAGTTATTACTGCCAAGATGAATATGTATGTACAAATATATGTGCTTGTTTACGTATAACCTTGCAACATCACAACATATATCTTCATCCATATGCATGAAGAACTCAAAACTGCATTTGATAGACAGTTATGAGGAGGAGGCTCCTTGTGAGGAAGCCTGAGAAGGGGATCGATGTCTTGCCTCTTTCTGCAGATCGGAGCAGTTCCTTGTAGTAGTCCTTGCAGGCTGCCACGTCTCTCTCCAGCTGTGTGCAGTCTGCCACAGTGAACACTTCAGACTCCTCGCTGTCTTCTAGGAACTCGTCAAAATGAGACTCCATGTTGCTCAAAACTTGCTGATGCTCACCAGGTAACATGGTCTTAATCTGCAATGGTCATAAAATGAAAAAAAAACTAATTGAGACAGACATAATCAGGATAATCATTCAACACAGAGTCAAAAAACTTGGAGAAATTCTTTAATCAAGTGGGACTATCAGCCAATAAGAACAATTAAAAAAAAAGACAATGAGTCAAACATACTGAGGACACGTTCCAGTTGCGAATTGCTCGTATGTCAGCCATGAGATAATGATAGGACACCACACTCTTCATGTTGATGTGGGAGTGGTGCCACAGTGCCAGGACGTTCTGGTACACTTGCTCAATTCTGCAGGAAAAAGCAAACAATGTAATTAAAAGGTAGCAGGAAACCACATTCGAATCTCATAATCCAGCTAATTCTACTGAAAATACTGAAATACTCTTTCAGTATCTCACCTTGCAGCCATGTCGACAGCCTCTTTGTTGGGTGGAGGAACAGTGAAGCAAACAGAAGGCACCATGGCCTCGTTTCCTGCTGGGTTGATGACTTTCCACTTCGCCCGGTGAGAGTTATTGGCCAGTACACACTCATCATCCTTGTAAATGGTAATCTGAGAGAGAAGTAGTGACATTATAGTTCTATCGTCTAGCATTTAAGAGATAAGATTATGTTAAATTCAGCGTAGCATGGCAAAGGCAAACCATACCTCGATCTGCCGATAATCGCAGATTGCTTTCACAGAGAGGGAGGATCGCAGGGAAGTTTCAGGGTTTCGAGGCCTGAGCTGGACAATATGTTTGGCCCTTCCCATTAACCCAGCTACTGTGTTTCTGTACTGAAGGAGTTCCTCTTTCTCATCCTAAGGATATACACAAAAGCAATTATTTCTGAACGTCTCTTCCTGTTCCTCACATGTATTCAGACCTTATATATTTTTGTCAATATTACCATGGACTCCTGATTGAGATCCTCCAGTCTGTGCAGGCTGCTTGTTCGATCACAGCTGTATTTTCTTTGAATTGAGTCCTGCAGGTTTTTCAGGTAGTCCAATGACTCTTTGGCATCGCTGAAATACTGCAAAGTGGAACAGAATGTGACTTTAGATCTGACAAGCACATGAAATTGGCTGCATTTCATGGAAAAAGTCACAGATTGCACCTCACCTCAAAATAAACAGCATTCTCCTTGAGGTGCTGTTCTACGCATGAGCACAGCTGTAAAATCCAGCTCCACTGTGTCTGCATTGCAGCTCTGTATGCCTGGAATAAAAAAGACACAGAACAGTTAATACAAAAAAAAAAAGCTTTGGGGTAATAGTTTAAAAACTACAAGCTGAAACAGGACTTCTTGGTGTCTTAATGATAGGACGCAGGGTGGAGGCCCTACTACTCGCCCAAAACTTGAAAGTGGATTGTCAGGCT
>OMNM01043832.1:0-10134 GCA_900302745.1 Parablennius parvicornis
TTAAAGGGGGAGGGAGTCTTCTGGGTGAGACAAAAACAAAACCACATAATCCGCATACAGCGAGATGTGATGGTCATCTCCCCTCAGGGTTAATGGGGTGGTGAAAGACTGGTTCCTAATACTGATAGCAAGCGGCTCCATTGCCAGAGCGAATCAAAAAGGGCTGAGGGGACAGCTCTATCGGCGGGATCGTTGTAAATTGAAGTGTGGGTGTGGAAGAGCCACTCCAAGACACAGCTACTCCATGCGGTGCTCACTAGTGCCCCCCATGTCAACAAAAGTTGATTAAAATCTTTGACAAACCACTGAAAAGCCCAAGCCCCTTAACAGTAAAGCCCCGACCCCCGAATCCCTGAAGCCCTAACTCTCTAGCCATAACACCCATAACCCCTAGCCCTAACCATAATCCCCTTACCTTAACCCTAACCCACTAACATGAAACTCTGACCCCTTACCCTAAGCCTAATCCTAACCTGAACCCATTACCCCCTAGCCCAGGGGTCGGCAACCTGCGGCTCCGGAACTAAGACCCAACTGTGTTGGGTCTTAGTTTACAGAGAGTATGCTAAAATGTAGGCAGGGTTGTGAGCCACACGTAAACAACGCAGGCACGTAACGTCATTATACAACAATAGTGGCGCGAAGAATGTGGAAGTTGCTGCACCAGCTCTGACCAGATACGCAGCTGTCCGAAGCCATGAACTTTCTTTAACTATGGATAAAGTTGTGGATTACAGTACTACACTGCCACTTACTGTAAGGCATTGTTATTACGTGTAAGAATCACTAGAGGGCGCACAGATATTGTCATTGAAGCCTGATAATAAATGGCCCACAGCAGTGAAATCCGCCTCTGTCTGATTCCCACTGAACAGTGGAGGTCATAGACAGAACAGTTAAATTATTTTGTCCAAGCTAATGGTATTGAGAGGGAGAAGATGGTGGAAAAAGCCTGGGACAAAAACCTACAAGGACATAGTTGGCATATTAGCAGAAAGCTTCTCACCAAAGCCGCTGGTCATCACTGTACGTTTTCGTTTCCATAAGAGAAATCAGGAAGACAGGGAGTCAGTAACTATGTTTGTGACAGCACTGAAAAAGCTAGCTGAGAACCATGAATTCAGTGATGTATTGAATGACACTATCAGAGACAGACTTGTGTGTAGACTAAGGGGCGAAGCAGCACAGCAATGCCTGCTAATGGATAGTGCACTTATGCTGGCCAAAGCTATTGAACTCAGTGTGTCCATGGAGTTGGCTACCAAAGAGGCTCATCAGCTCAGCACAAGTGGGAAAGTGTACAAAATGTCCACAGATGGACAGGGAAAAGGTTATCACTGTGGACATTGTGGTCAATTTCTTGACCCCGGTGTGGTGAAGATGAAAAAGAACTTCATGGATGGGCCGAAATGGATGCCGGCCACAGTTATAGCCCAGACTGGCCCTGTATCATATACAGTTAGCAATATAGAGAACGTTGTTTGGAAGAGACACGCTGACCAGCTGCTTTCTGGATATTCAGAAACACCACCAGTGGAATCACCACCAGTGAACCGTGCCGAGCCATTCAAGCAGGTCAGCCCAATCCAACTCAAACTTAACCAGGACGAACCCCTTGCCATGAAGCCTGCTTCTCTCAAACCTGCGTCTTCATGTGATTCACAAACTGAACTGTCACCACAAACTACACTGACAGTTACTCCTGTCACAACCGAGGTAGAATCACCAGCTGGCAGAGCTGTCCAACGATATCCTCAGAGGGACCACCAGCCTCCAATGTTTTTATGTTTTTAGCTATTGACATAACCAAAAAAATAATAATAATTAAATAAAAGGGCAGAATAATCCCTTGGGTTATGTCAGGGTCTGAGCAATCTACCTTATTCCCTTGGTTGTAGGCACAAATAGATGAGTTCACAGTTATCAGCATTGTTCATTACTGTTAACGACTGTAAAATTATATTATCAGTTTTACATGGCTGCCAAGTAAAGTTTTGATTTCTTGTTGATAATATGATTTAGGCAGCTAGTTGTTTTCAGTTACCATAATTCAACAACTCAAAACACTTGTTTAAGTATTGTTTCAACTGGGCTACGGCTATATGCCTTAACTGTTTACCTTCCTGTTAAAGCATTACCTGTGTTTAAAGTGCTGCTTGTTCATAAAGCTGGGAGGAATATGTTATGTATTGTGGATTACAGCACTATACTGCCGCTGCTGTGAGGCATTGTTATTACTTATAAGAGCCACTAGAGGGTGTACAGATATTGTCATTGAAGCCTGATAATGAATAGCCCCAGCCGCAGCAGTGAAATCCACCTCGGTCTGATTCCTGTTCTACTCCTTAATAAATTGAGGGAATACACAGAGAGACACAACAATCTGTGACACAGCGGAAAACTTTCTCGTTGTGAACAACAGTGTCCATCTCCCGCTGTATCTCCTCCTCTCCTGTTACTGAGTGGAGCGTGTGAACCTCGTCAGAACACTGTGGTGCTGTGGAGTTCCACATTTCAATAAATCCAGCCAACAAATCAATGTGTGCAAAGCGGCGTATGTGCACAATAATGGGAGGGTTTACGGCAGATTAGATATTTTATTATTCAAATATATGGGGGCTTTATTGTAGCAAAACTATTTGTCAATGCGTATAGAGAGTTGTCTGTATTTCAATCCGTCTGTCCACAGTGAGAGTTGTCAATGTGTCAAATAATTTGTCAATGTATACCTGAATCTGCAAAACTTGTCTTGTAATTTGTCTGTCTGTAATTGGGTATTTAAATTAGTTTTTAAAAAATCTGCTCATCTGTATTAGAATTTTTTACGAAATTTTTTATGAAATAGGATTTGTCAACGCATACAAAGAGTTGTCAATACGTACAAAGATAATTGTAATTGAAAAGGCCGTTTTCAGTTTCAAATTCTGACAACTCACCAGTTACGAGTCGAGTGGTTTCACAATTGGCTGGGTTTTTTTTACACGTGACTTTTGCTATAGTTTTAAATTACAGTAAATTGAAAATCCAGTGGGCTGCTGTAATAAGGTACAAGTTTACCCACAGACCTGCCTGATACATTGCATTATGGTTGGAGTAAATATTTGTGAATGTGGTGTTTTTTTTAAGAGGGCGTGTTACTTATTACTCATGACACCCTTTGACATATTCTGTCACTGGTACAGTTTATCAAAGAGTTTATGATAAGATATGTGCTGATTGTCTAACGAGGTTAAACATGTCTACATTCTGCCCCCAATGTAGCCCCCTAACCTGAACCCATGACCCCTTAGTCCTGACCCCTAACCCAAACCCTCAAGCCCCAACCCCCCAGATCTAATTCTAACCCCCTAACGCTAATCATAACCCCAATAACCCAAAGCCTCTAACCCTAACCCCCTCTCCTGAAATCCTAACCCCCAAGTCCTAACTTTAACCCCCGAAACCCAGTCCCTTTGCCCTAAACCTAACCAGCTAACCCAAGCCCCCCTAACTCTGAGAAAGAGGCTTGTTTTGATGCGTCCATGGGTATAACATGCAATCACCTGTTATGCTGCTCCCATCCTGATTTTGTCGATCTTACATTGCAGAGATGCCCGAGGCTACAGATGGACAATGTGGAGGTAAGAGAACAGGGTAATGCTACTGGGCGAAGATAAGTAGCTATCCAGTTTAATCCCAGTGTTTATCGATCTGCCCTCAGCCAATCACAGCTGCCCCTCTAGCGAGCCAATCACAGCACCCCATTGAAGTGTTGTAGAGGGTTCATTTAAAGTAGGGGAAACCTACTTAAAAAAAATGTTGACTGTGGAAATGTCTTCTTTCTGTGGCTTTCCAGAGAAACTGGATCAGAGGTTCGTGAAGGTGAAAAACCAGGAGGCCAAAACAGATTCCTTTAAATACAAGTTCACCGTCTGCCTCTCCACCATGTTTGATTTCACCAACGTGGTGCAGGTAGCGTCATGTCACAGTTTGGACGTATAGAAATGTTGTTTGCCTTGTTGCTGAATTTCGCATCCATACTGAGGAAGTATTTGCTGAGCCCCCGGGAAATATTTCTTGATAAGTAGGCAGAAGAAAATAAACTCAGAATTTTGGGGATTTTATTTCAAAATTGTATGTGTTTCCCATACGTTGTGATAAAATCAATAATAATTATCCCATTTACACAACTATAACAGCAAAATGGACCTTAACCCGTAACATGATATGTACAATTGGTCATAAAACAATGATTTCAAAGTTTCAATCCAGTGTTAGTGATGATGTGACGCCCTAGCAATGTTGGAGAACAATGGGCTTACTGCCACCTAGTGGAGCCACGTCATGTGACAACTGGACAATGGAACAAGGCTGCCCTACAAACTTCTGACACCCACAAGGATGCTCTCCACCCAAATAGAAAGCCAACAGTGGATCATACTACCCCATGCCTCCCTTTCCCCTAGGCGCAACCCATGATGAAGAAAATTCTGAAATGGCCGCTACTGTATAAGTATATAGATTCTTGAATTAAACTTGTGTCCTGCTCTAACCCTGAAAATCAATAATGAACTGAAGGTGACACTGAAAGTTTTATTCTGCCTGGAGAAGAATCGCTCAGTAATCAGTTGGTGTTTTTACTTTCTGTGGAGAGTTTGTGTGTAGTCACGTTATTGTGTGGTTTCCTTTGATTAGTCGGCAACAAACATTTACTCAAGTAAATATAGCAGAGAAAGAACGAGGGTTATGAGGCGCCTCTGCCTTTGGACATCCCTGTCTCCATGGTAAAAACAAGGACTGATGAATGGATTTCACTTATATAGCATGATTCAACCCCTCGAGCAGCCCCCAAACCACTTAACAATGAGTGACTGAAACTAAGTGAAATTGAATTTGTGTTGACCAAAATAATTTTTTCAAGCTTTCCAAAGTGTCGCCAGCTCTAATGGTTCTCTCCAAGATTTTACGCTCAAAATGTCAGAGTCAGCTTTCCCGGTAATCTTATGCTATTGGTTCGCTTGCGTTTGGGGGGGCGGGGTTTAGCCAAAGACAAATACACAATTAATTCAAAAATCAAGTTAAGGCTCCAACAAACGGCACAATTTTTGGCCCTGTGGGTCGTCAAAGTCTTCACATGGTTCACGACTGTACTAAACTAATTTAAATGATTGTTTTAGCAGACTGTACACGCTAAATCTGCAACGACTGGATGTGATTACGCAAGAAAAAAACATGCGCCATCCATTTGGGAAAAATAAAGGTACTAAACATGGACAGAAATCTCACCCTTGATGTATTGTTATGTTTAGACAAAAATCCCCCCAAAAAAGAAAATGAGAAAATAGACGCAGTCGTGGCTCAGAAAGAGAGGCGAACTGGAGAAGCCCATTTACAAAGAGTTGAAGTATGTACTTGTACGCATGTACTAGCACTTTACGTTAGCACTCTGTTGTCGCGTGGATAACTACATCATGTCATACTGCATTTCTATTGGTTTGGTTAAGCTGACATGACATCGCAGCTGCCACAATGACTTCTCAAACCAGGCTTACGACCGATACCTCGGCCGTCCTAGAACTCTACAAAAAGCCCGACCTTATTTGAGCCTACAATCCGGTCTTTTGTCTCAGACAACCGAAAAACCCGCTGTTCGTGGGACCCTTTAAGTAACATACTACAAAGCTCTACTCAGAAGGTCGCAGGTGTGATACCCAAACTCTCCCGCCCGCATGTCCCTGAGCAAGATACTGAACCCCAAATGTGATTAACAGCTTAAAGCTCTTTGGGGACCACTCAAGTGGTTACAAAATGTATATCTAATTGAAATCTATTTACCAGTTCCACCCTTTTGTGTAGAAACTAATGCTTGTAACTCAGTGCTCACACTGTCAATTGTCTGTTGTCTTGCAGCTTGTTCAGAGTTTGGAGATGATGAAGTTACTCGGGGTGAACAGAGTTGTAGTGTATAAAACCAACTGCAGCCAAGAGACCCAACGTCTGCTAGACCACTACACACAAAAAGGTGCACCATCGTTCATGTTCTATGTGTTTGTGCAGCAGCTGCGTTGGGAGCAGCTGATCAGTGTAATATCACAATGTCTGCTCAGTATCACTGGTGAACACAGACCTTTTACCTCCTGTACTGACTTCCTCTTTCGGGTTCCTCTCCTGACAAAGAAACTCTTTCATACACAGGAAAAACTGCACTGCGATAATGACATTTATAATGGGAAAGTGTTTTTCTCATGAACTATAGCCCAATATATGTGAACACTGAGAGGAAATCCTTCCAACCTGAAGTTAGATAACAGAATTAATAACTGATAAATACCAATGAGTCCAAAGATATCTCTGAGTTTTCCTACTGAAATATAATTGTTGATACTTTTCATGAGGAAAAAATACAGTGGAGGTGAAAAAGAAACAGACTTGGAGTCTGTTGACATAGCAACAATTTCAAGTGAAAGCGCAAAACTGTAATTGCACAACACAATTTTTCTAAAATGCTCTGACTCTTTCAAAATAAAAATCCCACTTGGTCGTCTGTCCAAACGAATGTACATATACTCCAATCGTTATTGTTTGTAGGGTATTGTTCTGTGGTGCATCTGTGAGAGATTTCATTACAAAAGCAAACAACAGCACACAGCAGTGACCCAACAAAATAACTACGTCTTTTACAGCTTTTTTGCTGTTTCCATGTAAACGAGCACTTTCGACTCGTTGCCATCTACACAGAACTTTTCCAAAATGGAAAACAATGCGTTTTCACTTGAAACTTTGTCATGTAAACAGGGCCTCGGAGAGAGAGAGAGAGAGAGAGAGAGAGAGAGAGAGAGAGAGAGAGAGAGAGCTCTGGACATGTTCAGTTAACCAGCCCTGGAAGTAAAAGAACAACAAGTGATGACTGATGAGAACGTTTCAGTTGTGTTGATCCGTGGCGTCGACATGCGGTAATGTTCTTCCACTCTGTGCTTCTTAGGCTTCCTGGAGGTGATTTCCTGGCCTCTGTCCAGATACGTGAATGTGTCCCGGGGCTGGCTGCCATTACACGGTCCAGGTGACCTCCACTACATGGGCCAGATTCCTGCTCTCAATGACTGCCTCTACAGATACATGTACCAGACCGAATACCTGGCTCTGCAGGACATGGACGAGCTCATTCTGCCCCAGAAAGTCAGCAGGTCAGAGTCTTTATAAAGTGCCTTGAAATAACACTTAAAAACAATGACGTATCTATAACTTACTGCTTACACTCCTTATGATTTGGGTGGAGCTGAATAGATGACAATGTGTTATCTGTGTTCAAGTATCGTCCAAAAAGCTCTCTAAAGTACAAGGACTCACACTCTCAACTGAATTAGAGTAATGAGAGTAACTTTACTCTGTTGCTTCCTTTCTTTAAAATTATGAGTAACTCGTGTAGAATACATGGTTTGAGTTGTACTTCAGTTACAAAGGAGATTGCATAACAACATTTTCAAGTGATAGCACAAAACGTCCATAGCATTTGGGGTGTTACCTTTACACAACAGAGTTCAGAGCCACTGAAAATGCAACACTTTGAGAATTTTTCTAAAATACTCCAACTCCATCTCCGTGTCCAAGGCAGAAACTCTGCTACTGCACATGCACACCATGACCGTGGTAGATAGTTCTTCTGTACATGCTCGGCTGCTGGACAATAAGAACAATGTTTCCCCCGTGGTGTCATGTCTCCCGCTCCAGATTCTCCTGGGATTTGGCAGTTTTAGTTTTACAGTCACTGTAATAGCGATCCAAATTGGTTGTCTGTCCACTGGAATGTCCATGTTCTCCCATTGTTAATGTTTGGAGTTGATTGTTCTCCACACTTAAGTGTGAGTGGTTTCATTACAAAAACAAACGTGTGTGTCTGTATTCATGGTTCGAACTTGGCGCACACAAGTGCATTTCACTTTTTGACACATTGCGTCATCATCACGTCGGAAGCCTCCATGTTTGTAGTCCCATCTCCCGCCTTCACAGTCTCTTCACTCCTCCTCCACCATCACGCCACCACCTCCTGGTGGGTGCAGCTCCCTCCATCCACAACATGTTCACCACAGCCAAAGCATCTATTTTCCTGAAAATAGTCTCAACAAGGCAGAAAAGACAGTATCACCAAACATGTCAAAGAATCTCAGTCAAGTTATCATTGTGTTTACTTAACGTTGCAACAGTTGCACAGTCCACACCCCTGGAGTTTGGTGGTTGATGGTGGAAGAATTTAAGATTAGAGCTGTGAATCGGAGCAGCCTACACAGAATACTACACAAAAAGTCAAAGAAAAAAACAAAAAAGAAAACAAACATTAGTATTAATCTTCTTTTTTTTATACTTCTCTATGAAACAATGTAATAGGTGAACCACTCACATGCTCGGTAGTTTTCATTCTGCGTCATAGTCTCAACAGCAGTTTGATATGGAGAAGCTGTGGAGTGAACTGTTTTTTTTTGCGTTCATTTCATCCAATTATTTCATTCAGTAATTTATCTGTTTAATTTAATTTTATTTGAAATTTCAAATACATTCTTGAGCTTATTACTACTATGGTTAGCACTATAATAATCTATAATCTCTCTCTATGTGGTTTTTTTTCTTAATCCAACAAACTCTTCTTTTCTCTTCCGTGATTTGCATCCTAAAGTGAAACATTTCTTCTTCTGTTTCTGTCTTTTGTGTTGGCAGCTGGTCGGCGCTGCTCCCCCTGCTGGAGAAGAAATACAGCACTGCCACGTGTTACATGTTCGAGAACAATGTCTTTCCCATCACCGTCGCTTTGCCGCCTCCTTTCCCTGAGACTGCGCCCTCAGGGGGTCTGTGGGAGAACGTGTCTGGAGTAAACATCCTGGGTCACCTCTACCAAGAGCCAATCATCAAGGAAACTCATTTCTCAAACTTCAAGATCATTGTCAGCCCCCGTGCCATCTTCTCTGTAAGTGTCCACGGCGTGCTGTCGCCTCAACAAAGCTGCGCCTGGATCGACAGGAATATAGCTCGCATATACCACACCAGGTAGGGCCGCTGACATCCCGCAAGTTTTCTTCTTTCTTCTTTTAGATGCTTTTTATGCTTGATGTTTGATGGAAATCGTACCACCATGAAAAAACACAAGGATGCTCAGAAGTGTGCTTGGTACCAAAGCTCCTTGGGTCTCACCTGGTGTCAGGTCAGATGAAATGACTTTGTTTTCATTTCACTGGACCTGAGACTGAACGTTCTGGACACTCGGGTGAAGAGAGGCGCAGAACCGTCAGCTGGTCACCACTGAACTGGAGGACTGCGAAGCAAAGAGTCCTGTATGTGTCAGTCAATTCAAGGAAGCTGAACTGTAACTGTAACTGTCACTGTGCAGGGATCCAAAACAACCCGAACTGGCTCCTGAACAGCTGATTTATGACGGCAGACTGCTGAACTACAGCAAAGCTCTGCTGCAAGCTGTCAATACTGCACTCCGAGAGAGCAAGCTACTAACAGAGGACAATGCACACATGTAAGCTTTGTAAGGTGTGTGTGTGTGTGTGTGTGTGTGTGTGTGTGTGTGTGTGTGTGCATGGTCACAGTCTATGAACTAATAAACCTTCCCTTTAGCTTATGCAAAAAAAAAACCCTACCAGAATCTGAGGCCCTGGAGCCAAGTGAGTTCTGTAACTAGCATAGCAAGGGCACCCTCAACTCCACAGTGACTTAAAGGCAAAGAGTGGATAAGCGAATTTGCAATTATAGAGGTCAGGACAATTTTTTTTTTTTATAGCGCCGTTATCTGGTAACTTTTGATTGCTAGTATTACTAAAGAAAGTTTAAAGTACTTTTTTGCAGAGGAGGATTGATCTCAGCCTTATATTTGGGTTGGATTTACCAGCAGTCGGTTATCGTTACTTAAAGATGTAACAAGTGGGGATTCACACCTGATGCATCAGAGCCTTTAAAACACATCTTGCATCTTGTTTACACAGCAAAACCAAAACCCCAATGTTTTCTTTGGTTTAATAAGCTGATATGTGTGGGACTAATTGTTGACTGGCGGCACTGACTTCCTGGAGTCTCGTTACTGGACGGTTTCCAGGGAACTAACAGAGACACCAGAAAGTTATTGTGCTTGGCCAAGAAAAAGTCTCATGTACCCCCCCCCCC
>OMNM01043836.1:0-13504 GCA_900302745.1 Parablennius parvicornis
GTTAAAAGAAGCAATCTGACCAAACCACCAAACACATTGTAAAAAACTTGAAAGAAAACCGATTAAAAAAAATTAATGAATTACCACAATTCTTCAGTGTAGCTGACACAACACAGCACACCACTGAGACCTGAGCTGAGATGTCGGTGATGTTGCCATGAAAGCTACCTGGTTGCTGTCAAACTAGCCTCAAAGCCACGCTGTGAGGGGGAGTTTATAAAAACACCCAGAATGCAACAGTTATAACAGAAGATATTTTTGGACATGGGCCGCACAGCAAGAAAGTTGCGGGTTCGACACGGGGCCTTTCTGTGTGGAGTTGGCATGTTCCACCCATGTGTGCGTGGGTTTCCTCCCACAGTCCAAAAACATGTACGTGAGGTCAATTGGTGATTCTAAATTGCTCCGAGGTGTGAACGTCAGTGTGTGTGGTTGTTCTGTGTGTGTGTGTGTGTGTGTGTGTGTGTGTGTGTTTTTTTACTGTGACAGACTGGCCACCTGTCCAGGATGTACACTGCCCTTGCCCACAGTAGGCTGGGATCGGCTCCAGCAACCTGCGACCCTCAAATTGGATAAGCGGGAGAAAAGATGGATGGATTTTTGGACATTTCACTGTATTTTACACTAGAAGGTTTTATTAAAATTGGCTTTATGTTGAGATTGTAATTGTTTGTTTTTCGTGAAAATATTGACTTTTTCATCACATGTACTGTGCGTCACAACAAAGAAAAACTTCAAAGTTTAAATCTACAGATGATTATGGCACTATTTTACCAGTTTGGTCCACTTCAGATGGAATTGAACTGAATGTGGATCCTCAACTAAATGTGTGTGAGACCAGTGATTTACATTAAGTTAAACAGAGGGACTGTATAGATGGACCTTTTGGAATATATAGGAATTTCATCAGTTGTGACTCTTGAGTAGTGACTATACTGATGTTAAGGATATGAAAAAGCTATTTAAATGAGTACGAGAGGCTGCCTTTAATGTATGTAAATCTGTACTTATTTTTACATTTATAGTGAGGTCGTTTATTTGAGGGATTTTCAAAGAATTGCATTGGCTCCATAATCATAGCTCCCCCATGCCGGGCCAGGAGCCTGTTCAGTCCGTTCAGGCCACGTTCAGTGTGCGTCCACCAACATTAGTGCCAATCAGTATTCATGGGACAAGCGTTGGCGTCTCTACTATCAGAAAAATTTGCTGAGATACAAGAAACTCTCAAGAGCCATTAAAGTGTGACATTCTGCACACAGTCGATATGTGACAAATTGATAAATGAACAAATTATCCCACTTCATCCGCACAGGACTGTTGTCATAGTTAACCATCAGAAAGCAAAACATATCTATTTTATTCTGCCAGCTGTCAATAGCGTCACAATCAGAGGGCCGTTGTAATTGGGTGCTGATGCAGGCCAGTATTAATCATGGTTTCACTGTCAGGCTCAGCGCTGGACGGGGCCGAGCTGCCGTTTGGTTGAAGATGGACTATGCAGAGGAGAAAAGAACAATTTACTCACAGTGAATGGAAAGTTCTCTAAAGCAGTTTGGAGTGATTTGTCATCAATCACTGCACGTTCCTCCAGTGTTGGGAATTGGAGGGGAAAAAGACGGAGCGAGAGACAGTGAGAATGGAAAAAGGGGTCGGATCACTCTATTACCTGAGTGCACATATCTGTGAATAATGGTGTGTGACATAAAAGCACTTTTCTTTAAAATGTTTCCATCCTGGATGTACAGCAGCAGTCATGGGATAACGCACACGTAATATTCAGGAGCCAACAAAGTGAAAACTCACACAGCAGCGCCTCCTCTGGCTTGTCAACAGAACAGCACACATCATTAGTATTTCACAAAGATCCTCTCTTTATTATATATTAACCAAACTTGAAGTATCTTTTCTCTCTGTGTGCTTTCACATTGTGGTCACGTCCTCTGAATCCCTCCATACCACTTCTTTTGACTCACTTGATGATATAAAAAAAAAGAAAAATGTCATCTCTATGATGCAACGTCAAGCAAATCTGCTCATTTGTCTATCGCACAAAAAAATCTCTCCAGTACAACTTTTGACATGTTTGCCTTCAATAATTCATAAGTAAGCCCCTCAGATTTGTCTTGTTTGAACTCTCTTTTTCCAAAGCAGCTCAAGGTCAATCGCTGGCTGGTATCAAGGACCTTTTTGTTGTGAGAATAAACTGACGTCTCGAGCCAGGAAACACACACTGCACGGGGAAGAACGTCTGATTCAGTGTGTTGGTCTCAGCGTGGAGAATGGGTGAGTGTGACCAGTCAGTGGCGCCGCCAGGATTCAATTTGATAGTAAGCAGACCCCCGGCAGACGCTGCAGCTCCGAGGTAGTCCGAAACCGTGAACTTTCTTAATTCAAACATCAGCATCGATCTCTTGCTGGATCTCTGCCTTCTGTTACAGAGGGAAGCGTCCGGACGTCGTCAGAACCAGAACACCGCCGTGCTGTGGAGCTCCGCATTGCCACACACCAGCATTTATTCACTTAATGTTAAAAAACACAGGATGTACACAACTGAATGACATTGAAACCACAACGCTCACACTCATGGTTCTAAAAAAAACCCGAAGTCCCTCATACATGTGCCGACTTAATAATCAAGCAAATAAAAAAACAACAAAAAATAAACCTTTTTAAATATTTTATTTTCACACCTTCAAAAAAATTGGACGCACAGTGTGTACAGGATTCCGGTTGGCAGCGCCACTGTGACCAGCCCTACTCTGGTGTGCTGACAGGTCAGTGCCCTTGCACAGTGCTGCAGGCTCTCCCACTTCTTCAGTTATGCAAAAGGCTGTGTGTGATTGTGCTGCACTGCTTCAGCACCTGCAGCTCTTTTAATGAATAATTGAATCACACGTACTGGATGTGCTTCTGAGTGAACACAGAGGGAATGGAGTTGCTACAAAGTTTAATTTCACACAATTTTGAATTAATACGATGGCCTTCATTAAAGTACAGCATGTAAGAGACTCTTTGGCGGGCCTCTGCAGCCTCTGATCGCTCCAGCTCTCCTGAGTGTTCACATTGTGTTTTAAGACCGTGCGTGCCATGTAGGGTGACTCACTGCACCACTGTGTGGTTCAACATAGTACTGCATGGCTGTGTTATTTGGAGGTAGTTGGTTAGGAGTCATTTAAAAGCGCAGCATGTAAACGTTTTGAGCTGAAGGCATGAATTAGGGCTGCACTGACACCACTTTTTATAGGACAAGTACAAGAAACTTTTAGCTACATACGGATACAGAGTACCGATACAAGTACTTATTGAATGTGTAAAGCCTAATCCATGCTCCATATGTGAATGATATATGTTGCCATAAACCACCTTAGCACAGCCTGTTGATGCTACTTCACCCACAACAGCCTGGAAGGCTCCAGAATCAACTGGGTTTGCAGAACACAGAGTGCAGTGTGTAGCCTCTATCTACACAATATGCAGTCTGACTGTAGACTGAGGGACCGAGCTGTTAATACCATGTAGTCCTCAATAGAAAAGCACTGCCTAATAGAAGACCCCCTCCCCCCATTTCTACAAACATGTGGGGCACTCGAACAAAGAACAAACCTCAGTAATTGCAGGCCTCCCCTTGAACAATTTTGAAGAAATTGACTTAAATTGAACATTATTATGTACAGAAGCCCTACAAGATCACAGTTAAATACTTGTCTCCCCCCTCAATTTTTCCATTATAATGAGACAATTGCAGTTCTTTTTACGAGATCTTGAGTTATTTTTCTCTGGAAAACAGGATTCGTAAATGAGAAAAAAATTCTAAAATAACTTTTTTTTTCCAGTGCTCTTCAGCCAGAACAAAAAGTTAAAAGTTATGATGCATGGAAAACAAAAGGTATTTGTCCAATGACTATACTGTAGGACTGTGATAATTAGCCTTGTGCAGGCACTTGTGCCTCTCGCATAGGTGAAGCTGTTTCTCCCCAGACTGAGACCACGTTTAAACGTACCTGGGTTTAAAAAAAAGTCTATGTCCCATATATATCTATATATCTATCTATCTATCTATCTATCTATCTATCTATAGATAGATAGATAGATGCTGTCAATCAATTAAATTGATTGACAGCATCTATCTAGTGCTGTCAATCAATTAAAGAAATTACTAATTAATTGTGTAATTTTCCATAATTAATTGCGATTAATCACATTGTTTTCTACTGAAGACTGAAGCTTGTAATGGATATTTATTCAGGGAAAACCACAGAATTAATGTCGACTCAAAACACAGAGACTATATTTAAATTCAAACACTATTTTTATAAGGTCCTTTTATTGCTTAAATGACGTTTCTCTCCAAGATTAGGAGACGTCACCCATGCGAGCACACACTCACGCACGCACACAGATCCAGTATACAGGAGAGCCAGGGAAAGAGTAGAAATTAACATTGTATCTGCAAGTATTTCCTCCAGCTTTAGCAGTTTGGTGGCTACTGGTCAGCCAACATGGCAACCTGCTGTTTTGCTGTAGAAATATTTCTGTGGTTGTTAAATTTGGCTTTACAAAGTGTGCCAATTACTTTCATTTTCTCAATCAGCCATCAGGTAAGTTTTTAAAGTGAAACTTTCTGCCTTAATATTATCCCACTTGTATTGTGCTTCTCTGTAATCATGTTGCTGTACCCATAGACGCTGCATATGCAGCTGCTCCGGTAGAGGAGTAAAAAAATGTTTTAAAAACATTAGATATTTGCATCTATTCCTATTGTGCATGTTCGAAACTGTGGCGAGCTAAGGACAACAGAGATAGTTAAGACTTTACACAATTATTTATTTAACAAGAACATTCTCACCACATGGTCAGGCTTCTTCCCACACTTATGGTATCCAAAGAAAGATAACAGAGGGAAAACCAGTTTTGATCAATAGGCGGGCTTCTTCCATCCTGCAGGTACAAGTGTCTCTCCCTCAAAGATTGTATCAAAGTGTAATTCAAAGTGCTCATACAGAAATAAGAGCTAGAAGACATTACTAACATAACAATAGACTAACAATCAAAGCCTAGTCTAGAAAAAACAAATCCCAGAAGTTTCTACAGTAGGTCTTATTGAAGTAGTTAACAAAATAAATAATTTAAACAGAAGTTACAGACATAATTATTAAAATAGTATTAGAGTAAAAATCACAGTGCAGGGTAAGGTTGAATTTCTTGAAATCCTTAAATTTGATTTAATAAAAGGCAGCTTCAAAAAGAATTGTCTTAAAGGAGCTGTTCAAAAATGTTGAAACAGTTACAAATGAACCAATACTGCAGATAACATTAACTGAAAGTCATGTTCTAACTACTTTTAACTTACTTGCTCACTGTCATTCCCCACTCCTCTGGGGCCTAATAAGGGCACTGTGGACAGCATTTGGCCTTCCCTCTTTTGTGTCTCCTCCCCCTTTTGTTGCAGGCAGACAGGTCAAGCTGTGGTAGAGGAAGTGGAGATGCTGGAGGCATTAATGACCTGATTGGGTTCAGCTGCTGCGACCAGGTGAAGCTCGTTTCTCCTGCTGATCATCTGCACTTCTTAAACGGGTGCCTGACTCCACTCGCTGCTGGATCTTAGCATGCCGAACAGTCAGTCTTGTTTAGTGCGGTACTTGCAGCACTCTTTGTCACATTTTAACCCCACTCCTCTCTGTCTCTAGTTTTAAGATTATCCTGCCTCAGTGTCTCCCGCTTCCCCCCCACAACCCGGTCTGGGCCCTCTGCCACGGGAGCCCGGTGAATACTTGGATTTGGAAACCCGCCTCCAGGAATCTTCTCAACTGAGAACCTTGCTCTTGGATGACCATTCGTTAAGTTCTGACTCTCATCTTCAGTCCAGTTCCTGCACCCTCCTTACTCCTGGCAATAAACTCCCTAAAGACTACCTTTCTGTCTCCTGCTGATTTATCTGCTTCTGAGCCTGAGAAAACCACACTGTAACACTGTCTTTTTGTTTTTATGAGGAACTGGGGTTACTTTAAATATGGATTCAAGAGCACCTTTGCCCCAAAGACATATTTGCACAAACTAAAACTTCAAACTGTAAATAATTGCTTGTTTATTTGCACTTATCAGCTTTGATTGATAAGCTTTACAAATTGTTTAAAATTTTGGCTTGACTGACTGCAAACTGTCATTGTACTATTTCAGATTCATCACAATAATGGAAGAGCAAGAGACTATTGATAATCACATCGCAAATCTTATCACCAAAGGGCTCACATAGGCTGAAATTGCTCTATGTCTGGATGTTAGACACAACATACACACAAGTGTGCATCATTTAAAAAAGACTGTTGGCAAGGCTTCAGCTTTATTGTGGGAGAGCTGAGTGACCTTGATGCCACAGTTGACTACATATCAAAGCAGCTCAGAGGTCCTGGGCATCTCCAAGGGTTTCACATGATGACTGAGAACTGCAGGACTGTATGTTACCAGAAACCTAGTTTATGCAGTCGAGTCTGTTTTGGACCCAGAAGGTATACTGCAGAGAAGGAGTAGGACACTCAGGAGAAGGCATTACTGTGTCCCAGGACCAAAATAAATGTGGCACATGGACTCACATTAAGCTCACACCATTTGGCATCAGAGTTAATGGTGCATTGATGGCTTCTCGCAACATATCTGGATGCAAACAAGCTTCACTAACAGTGAACAGAAGTTATTGCAGTTTATTTTATTAATGTTGTTTGTGAGCTTTGGGGTTGCCCAAAACTAATCTGATCTGATCTTTGTACAGAGCATGTACATGTCAATAGGCTTCAGGGCTTTTTGAGTGAAGATGAAAATGGCATGGATCATTTAAATGGTATTTCCATTTAGACAAACTCATGTTCTCACCTCGACTCACAATAATTGGTGTTTTGGATCAACTGGTTTACCTGTTAACTGGTGTCCGACTAACACGGTAAATTCAACAGGCAGTGAGACACTGATTAACAGGGGAACAAGTTAATTTGATATATCCGCCACGCAAGAAGTACAATGCGGCTTGCCAAAGATGAATTCATTCACCAAGTAATGGAGACACGCACCATATTGTAACAGTAACGGAGTTACTTTATTTAAAAAGTAATGTGGTAGAGTATTAGTTACTGTCAAAAGTAACAGCGTTATAGTAAGGCATTACAAGTTATGCGTTATTGCCCAACACTGGTCCCAGGTAAGTATAATTGATGGTAAACAGGTGAGTATAGCTTATTGTACTGTGTACACCAACAGGCAAGTAAATGGCAATATATACTTCAAACAATAAAAGTTTACTGTCCCACAAAAGATAAATATAATCTGTAAATACACAAAATATGAATATTCTCTCATTTAGTCACTTACAGTAGGTAGACATGCAAATATAAATGAAAACACAGTAGCATCATATCACCAAACTCAAAGTAAGTAAATTAACCTAAAATCTTGGTTGTACTTTACAAATAATCGAGTCGAAACATCAATATGAACCTTATAAACATAAATACTTAAAGACATTGCGTCTTAAACTTTTGAAGAGGAAGGAGGAAGGTGAAAACACACACAAAAACGCTCTCCACAGCACGTCGCTCACTTTCTGTCTAGACCGGAAATGATGTAAACATTGAGGTAACTGAAGATTTTACCTTGAAACGGCCACTAGGGAACTCCAACAACAAACAAAGAACACACAACATACTATGGGTCCTTAACACTCCCTGTCTGGGGTCTATGATGGCCCCACATAAACTTTACTCCTCAGTTTAGAGTCCTTGGGAGACAGAAGAAGCACCACTTTGGTAACAGGTCAAGAGAAAAGTTTTTAATACTCCTCAGGTAGTTTTAGACTTCTGTGGTGCTAGATATGATCAGTGGGCGTATCTCAGTGCCGGTGAGAGGGTTGATGATGCCAAAAGTTTCTTCAGGTTCTAAGTGCCGCAATGGGTTTCGGAGGAAGGCTGGTCATGACAACCAAGTCGTAGTGCTTAAAGAAGCTGCAGCAACTGACCTCGATCCATGGTAAGCTAGGTTGTGTTCTGTGGGAACGTATCGCCACTGGTCTGGAGATTGAGACTGATGCACCCGATTATTCACATGGACGAAGAACCATCTTGCTTGGTTGTGAATAAATCCCAGCACCACTTTACTGTTAGTCTTATAAGTGATTCGGTCAAACTTCAGGTCCATTTCTTCCACCGCCATCTCTGCAATCTCAACTGTTCGAACTGCTGCACATAGCTCCTACCTTGGAACTATGATCTCTGGCTGGGGTGCCAATCTGGTCTTCCAGAAGACAAAGCTGATTTCACTCTTCCATCTTCAGTGGCAAGTTTCAACTAAGCCACAGCTGAAATGGCTTGCACTGAGGCATCAGAGAATGGGTGTCAGAGGGAGAGAATGATCAGTACGGTTGTGGTATCTGGAGGTCCTGAAGATCTCAAATGGATCTTTTCCATGTCATCAATTCTTTTTCCAAGTCATCTGGGAGTGGCGAGTTCCAGTTCTCCCCTTGCTTAGAGAGCTCTCTGAGTTGAAGTGTGCCTTGTATGGTGACAGGGGCCAGGAAATGGAGAGGGTCATACAGGCTGTTGACTGTGGATAAAACTCCTCTTCAGGTGTACAGCTTTCTGTCATCTGAAGTCTGAAAGGTGACTGTTTCAGCAGCAATGTTCCAAGACACTCCGAGACTTTGCTGAAGAGGGAGCTCATCCGTAGAGGTCTAAGTCTTTGTCTTTGGCGGGGTCCTCAGGAGGAAAAGCCTTGATCACTGAAATTTCTGTTGAAAGCTATCTTGTGCAGCTGAAGGTTAGATGCAGCAAGCATGTTCTGAGCTTAACTGATGACACCAATGGCTTTTGCTTCCATAGAGAAGGACTTCAACCTATCATCGATGTAGAAATCACGCTCTACATACTGACTGGTGTCACTGCCAAACTCTGCCTCTCCTTGCTTGGCTGCTCTTCTGAACCGCTTGTTGCGGTACCACAAGAAACTGAGATAATCTCTGTGGTCTTCTCGTCCCATAAAGCAGTGAAACATTTGCTAGGTATCAGCAGTGACAGCCACAAGTTTGGTGACAGCACACCCAGCAAGCTGTTGTTGACATGGGTCCCATGAGCAACACATCATTCAGAGAGATTCCCTCCAAAGAAGCATTTGAATCAAAGACCACATGGATCTGCTCCGGCTTTTTCGGATGATAGATCTTCAATGCTTTTATGGACTGGTTTCCAGCACTTGAGTATAATCAATGGTTCCTGGACTTGTGTGCAATTTCTTCCAGCAATCTTTCTAAGTTTTGTTCTGTTGGTAGAGTGCTGCAGTTGTAACTGCTGAGAATGATGAGAAGCACTTCCATATCAGAACCACTGAAATCAGTTAATCAGTTTGGCTAATATATTTGAAAAATGTCTCCATCAGTCTCCAGGTTTCTGAAGGTATTGAAAGAGCTTTGTAAAGAAATGCTGGAGTTAGCTATGTAAGATTTAAATTATTGAAATGTCCGCCATCCAAAGGCCACAATGCGAGCAACCACTTTCCACTCACGTTCTTGAAAATCATGTTGTAAAAGGGATTTTATATGTGGTTACTGAGGTTCTGAATGCATAGAAATTGCTCCAGAAATCAGTAAGCCCCATCATAAGCCTGCTTCTAACTCCACTCTCCAATTCACCATTTTGCAGGAAACACCTAAATCCAATATTGGCATCTAGTATATTCTGATCTGAAAATGCCTGAATGCTTCTCAGTGGTGTTCTCTGGATTCTCAAAGAAACTCTCTTCATGATTTGCAGACAAGGTGCATGGTGAGGAGTTGTAGGAACTCGTTTCCTGATTTATGATTTCAAGTACTGTTGACTCACTCTCAAGGTAAGAATCACATTCACTGTGATCAACAAAAGACGATCAAAATAAATATTCCCAGCATCTCCAAGGAAAATAACTTCCACATCCAGATTGAATAAATGTCTGAGAAACAGATGGTTCAGATGTCTGAGAAGTTGTGCTTGAATTCAAAATCAAGGTAAATGGAACACTTGCATGCACAACAGGGCTGGAGCTGCACAAAGGTCCATCAAAGGGTCTTTTCTTTGATCAACTATACAACCGGAGTATTTTATGATGAATTGTTTCATACAACATCAACAATTGTGACAGTGCCATGTAAGGGCTCCTCTGAGCCCATAACACAACATGTAAAGTCAAAATCTCCACCTTTTTTCTTTTAGATATTTCCCATTGAGAAAGAATATTTTCTTCCCATTCTCTAAGATTTTGGTCACAGTGTCCTCTTTCCTGGCAATGACCTCTCTCGTGCTGCCACCAGTGGGTCGCCAAACTTGCCTGAAATACCCATCTTGATAGTTCATCCAGTCAAGTTTATTTTTCTTGTTTTTCGAACTGCTTTCTTGTTAGCCATACCAAGACCTTTGTTAGTGTGACTTGCAGAACTCGTTGCTTGGCCAGTGCCTGGCTGTTTGATTTTCCTTTGAATGCGTTCGATAAGAGTTGTTTTCTTCTCTGCCTTGCTCCCAGGCTCTTCGGAGGGTGTTGCAGTCCAATTTTTAGCAAACACACGGTCTTCAAAATAAGGGATATACTTTGACAGGGTTTCCTCATCCATCATCCTGGCAACACCTTGGTCAACCTGCCACAGTAAAAATAAAACAAAACTGAAATCACAAATTAAAAGAACACTGGAATGTTACATAGTATTAAAATAATATAGAGTAAAGGGTCAGTCATGGCTTTATTACTAATCATCAATATAATAACACCTGCAAAAGTTGTAACAATTATATTTGGCCCAAAGGTAATCCACTATTTTGAATTCCTTATATAAATGTAGAATGTATAGAGTATAAACATTTTTAATTAAATGTAATGAAATTTTGTTCACGTGCCTGAATAAAGTCAATGAAATAGAATGTGCAGAAAGATGGGCATTAAATTAGAAAAGGGCCTCTTGTGGAGATGAGATTTAGAGTTGTGTTTTTTACCTTGTTGAGAACCTTGAGAAAATGTTGCTTATCGGGTATCCCTCTGTCCTTCAAGGCAGCAGGGATGGTGGAATGATCAACATCCACATCCCTCCAAAATCCAATATGGCAATATTAACCACCAAACAATTGAGATGGAGACACAGCAACTTTAACAGAGTTGAGTAAGTTATGGAACATTTGTAATTAGTTACACTTTAAATATTCAACAATTCTGTCTGCTTTTATTGTCAAGATTTATTGTACAGATTGTGTTTTTCTACCTTATTGAAGTCAGCATCAAGTGCCTTACATTTTTACCATTTCAGGAATACATTACATTTCAGTTTGGTTCATTTAAAGTCCCAATGTTGTATTTAATTTAGTCATACAAACATTCAAACATTTAACAAAACGTTAAAAAAAAGCACAATCCTAAACACAATCTCATGTTCTACAGGCTCCCAGTTACCCCTGTTGTTCACAGGTGGTTTGGACATATCCCATGATCCTCTATGATTCGCTCGTCTCCGCCATCTTTGATGTATACAACTGCATAACAATGCATCTTCAGTGGCGGATTCCTGGGATTTTTTCTCTGATTTATCAAGGATTAAATATTCCAGATAAAGCTAGATATCGCGGTAAAATAGAGGAGTGCGGTGTGGTTGACCCATACAGCAATTTGGTAAAATGTGAGGATGATGGCGGCATGTAGCCGAGTGTAAATTACACAGACGTCTTGCCGCTGTGCTCAGTGGCCCTCCAGTAGTCCCGAGACTACATTTTTGCGAGCAGAATTATTTGAACACCCGACAACTGCGCACATAAATCCTATTTTGCAACTTTCTCAACAGTTATCACCGTGTTGTAAATAAAAGTAGTCATCAAAGATGGTAGAGACGAGCGAATCAGAGAGGATCATAGGAAATTTGTGACGTCAATGCAAACCACCTATTGGATTTACTCTAGCATTTTTTCACAATTACACAAGTAAATCCCAGCCAATCCCTAGAGTATCTAATGTGTAATTGTGGGAAAATAATGGTCCAGTGAATCGACTCAAAATCTCATACAGAGGCACCTGTTGGCATGTACAAGACAGCAATGACAGTTGTGTGTAGTTAAAAATATTAAAATGTGGAAAAAAAAACAAAAACAACGGAAGTGTACTTGAATGCACCACGAAGCCCTGTCAGCTTCTCAGCCAAGTAGCATAAACAGCATGCTACATAGATATGGCGGTCGTAAACTCGTCTGGTTGTTGTTCCAGAAACCTAATTATGGTTCTTTGGGTTGGATAAAGGCAGCAACGTCCGACCACAGCTACTCCGGGCTGCTCCAAAATACGGACTGATTCAATCTGGGGAGAAAGAGCTTCACCAGCACGACGAGAGGCGCAGGTACCTGCAGGAGGTGAATCATCACAGTCTTACAGTGCAGTCACTAGACAAACACTTTTTGATTTTAATGCATCATAACTTTTAACCAGAAAGCTAACTAGAAAGGTGCAAAAGCATAAAGAAACACAGAAATAGGACCAACTCACTTGTCAGCAGTTGCAGTGTGTCACGTCTTGGTCTAGCTGAAGAGCGACAGGGGGAAAAAAAAGTTATGTTTCTTAAAAAT
Organism: Parablennius parvicornis; assembly: GCA_900302745.1. Lineage (NCBI taxonomy): Eukaryota > Metazoa > Chordata > Actinopteri > Blenniiformes > Blenniidae > Parablennius > Parablennius parvicornis. The sequence continues at coordinate 12,603 of OMNM01043836.1, forward strand.
AACTTGAGGTCTCAAGAAAACAACAGCAACTCCTTTATCACGGAAAAACACAAGAGAAAAAAATATTTAACCATGTCCTTTTAGATCTTCCGTTATAATGCATTGTGAACTACTAAATACTACATTGTGAGGTGATAAATAGTTGGACCAGTTGATATAGAAAGAACCAAACATCAAATATGTTATGGAAGAAACATACGTATTTATAATTGCATAGCTAAACCAATAAGGATGCACACAATATATATACGTACAGTATATACACTTGTAAATATATACTACATATAGTATACATACTATTAGATGTATACTAAATAATTACTAAATAAAATTTCACTTCAGGGGCCATATACAGTCCACTTTTATCTTGAGTGGCTGGACTGGTAAAATATTGTTATAATCTTATTTTGAATGTTTTGCTTTTTTGTGGTGCATAGTATAAGCGATGAAACTGTATATGATTGGCAAGATCAAAAAATTATTAATAAAAATTGCTACAGTCTCAACATTAGTCAATTTTAATTAAACATCCTGGTGCAAAATACAGTGAAATGAAATCTCATTAAGGTGCGTTAACAGTTAAAGCCTCTCCGTGCACTACTATGTGTCTGCTCTGATCGGGTTCTATCGTCAGAGGTTCTCCTGTACACACGTTAGATGTCTTTGAGCAAGCTGTGAGCAATTTCTTTTTTTTTTTTCGGCTGTCATTTTCAAAAATCATCCTGTTGAATAATTTTAAGTTAAATCTTTCCATGTAGTCTGTTATTTTGAGTCACCATTTGGGGACACACAGGGAAAGTAGGAGCTGCAGCCCTCAGAATGCATTGTTTTGAATTAGCGGGGGTTTTGATAACATATTCATGAACCTGAGAAGAACTGACTTCAGCCTGAGAGACTGGGGG
>OMNM01043836.1:13524-26672 GCA_900302745.1 Parablennius parvicornis
GGGGGGGGGGGGTGAGCAGAGGACAGGAGAAGATGAGAGGACAAAGTGATTGGTCAGAATGGTCAAAGGTCATGGCAGGCTGGTCACAGGGAGGTCCCGGATGAGAGAACCCCGCCTCTGGGGTTTAAGATTCTGTGTCTCTCTTTGAACTTCCTCTTTCTTCATCATAAGTGGGAATTGAGCACTAATCCTGCTTGAATTTGCTGTGTGGTAAGATACTTTGTTAAATAAATAATTGTTAAACTCTTAACCATCTTTGTTGTCCTTAGTCAGCCGCAATTTTGAACATGCAGAATAGTATAATTCTTAAATATCTAACAATCCAAATGACGGCTGGACGGCTCTCTGCCTAAAACTGTGCATGTCCTGATCTTTCACGAGTAAGAGTACTCCAAGCAGTATCAGACCGATTGGTACTGGTATTGGTGAATATCCATTATGAACTCCTTCTTTATTTCAAAGATCTTTTCATTGCTTCTCAATAATGAACATAACAAGAACTGTAAAGCAGAAGTGTAACTCAGTGTCTCTTCTCCAGCTTGGTATTCAAAATAATCAATCCAGGAGAAGAGCAGCTATAATGTGGGACCATTAAAACCACATAAGTGTAAAAGAAATAAATGGAATAAAATAAAATGCACACAGCAAGACAATGAAAATATGAAAGAAGTTAAAAAAGCTCAGAGATTTTATTCCTTTGGCACCAAATTACTTCAAACTAGTTGCATATTTCAGCACTTATTACATATCGTCTTGTTGAGATGATAAAATCCATCACGTTCTGAGTTTTTGCTCAAAGTCTTCACACTGTGTGCATCGTCATGTCGCCAGAGCTGAAGGCTTGTCTCCATTATCAGTAATCTGGAAGCTCTGATCAGCACCATCCTTGACCTACATTATCATTCCTCACCTGAAACACAGGTAGCATCATCTGGCCTCCGGGGTTTCATCCACTCTTTTATTGTTAAAAGCTGCATTGTTAAAGTTCTTACTTAAGAGTGTCTCTACATCCGAACACATTCAATATGCTAATGAGATTTCACCCACTGACCTTAAGCCGCTGCAACGATGGCGGTTGAAGCGATCCTGCAACGTGCAATCTCTTTAATTCACGGTCGAGTGGATAGCCTCGTGTCACAGCTGATCATTTACCATTAGCATTAACATACATTATTCATTGGCCGTTCAGTTGGTCAGTGGACTTAAACTGGCCTTTTGCACTTAGCGTAGCACAAATACTGTATGTAGCAGGCTGAGTAAGAGAGCCAGAACACAGCAAGTCTTTGTGTCTGTAACTGTAGGAGCAACAAGCCTCAAGGATTCAACACATTGAGGAAAAACTGTCATAAACCAGCACCATACACTCCAGTGGTAGGAATAAGTAACCCGGTTCTTCTTTGTTTGTTTTCCTGCAGGACAAAAAGGTCTATAGACCACAATAGGCCCCATTTAGATGAGGAGGTTTCTGGTGGATAGGCATCATTTTTGTGTTTTAATTTCAGAAAAGTTTCATGTTTACTTGGAAACAGCAGACACGTTGAAAACATCATATAGTAGTTAGCGTGCCAGGCTGTGAGCGAGGCTGTGGCGACATTTTTCAGTGAAAACAAAAAAAGATTGTTGCACTTTGGGTCTGTTTACATGACCGTAGGGCTCCGAGACACTGAACATGTTACTTTTTGAAAACAGTCCAACTTCATCTCCATAGAAATGGGGCAAAACTAAACTTTCTGAATATGCTCGGGTTTCGTCTCCCTGTAGACGACAAATGTGACTCTGCGCTGTGTAATGACAGAGCTTTGGTATTGTCGTTCCATCTCTAAGTAACGCTTTCCAGTGAAAATGCAACCATTTTGAGTGTCTTGTTGGGTTGAGCCGGACACTCATTTCAGACGAATATTCTGTACAGATAAAGGATTTTTGACATGTAAGAGCATAATACGAATACAACTCGTCAATATCCGTACTCAAGCTGAAGGAAAATCCTCATTAGGTAGCTGACTGTCTTCACGCTCTGTGATTGGCCAGTCACACACAGCCCCTATACAGACTCTCTGCAGGCGCTTTCAGCCTGGACAGACGCTTATGTGATGGACGCTCCATGGTAGACGTTTTCCGGATAGACGTGGTGCGGGTTTGCAGGAGCCAACATGCAGCTCCAGCGCTAGACAGCTCCGGTGAGGGACCGCCACCTCTGGAGACGCGATCCGTGGGCAGGCGCACCGTCACCTGTCACCTGCATGAGCCGGCCTCTCCAAATTGCGCTAATCCACGCTGGAGCTGCCTGTCCGTGCAGAGGCAGGCAGCGCTACCCCGCAGAGCTGCAGCCAGAGCCGTACCCCGCAGAGCTGCAGCCAGAGCCGTGCTCCGCTCTCGCACACACACAAACGGTGACTGAGCTCCTCGTGCCCGCCTCGACTCTAGCTCACGTTGCTCAGTACTCCTTAGGTTTTCTTCAGCTCGCCTATATTTTGGTTTCTATGATATTTAAGTTACTTGGTGAACTTGTTTCGTAACGGTCGTGCTGCATTTGACAAGGCAGAGCTGAAAAAGGCTCGTATCGCGTCGGTCACTGCCTCCACTCCGGTGGGTTTTTTTGGGCTTTTTTTTTTTTTACTGTCTGCTTGGTAGTAGTTTAGCTGGTGATGTAAAGTCAGTTGGAAAACTTTCCTTGTACTGAACGCGATGCTTTTAAGAAGAATACAGTGAACAAGGCTCACATATTATTTCCCTGTTTGCCATCACTGGATGTTTACATGAATCACCAAGTTCACACATAAAAAATAAACAGTCTTAAATAGTTCCTTTACTATTGTGATCAAAAACATTGAATCTCAATTCTGAGGATGTTCTATAAATAGTTTTTAAATAAACAATAAATAAAGCGACTTCTGATTAATCCATATCAATTTCAGACTTAAAATAATGCACTAATTTAAGCCCCACCCTGTTCCACTGGAACTACGCCCACTTCTGGTTTATGCCCCGCCCAGTCCGAGTACAGATAGGGTTTATCTGATAAAACATACTTACAGCCACTGAAAATGGACATTTTATAAAAATGGCTCCCAAGGTGAAACTTTTCAAACATTCTCCAACTCCATATTCATGAAAACGGGGAAAACACAACTTTCTGAAACGCTGCTACTGGTCATTGTCACCACGGCTGTAAGCAACAAGTAGTTGTTCACATGCTCAGTAGAGCCAATCAGAACAATGTTTCCTCCCGAGTGTCATGACTCCCAGTCCATAGTCTCCTGGACTTGGTGGTTTTATAGATGTTAATGATTATAGCGGATTGTTCTCTACTTCATGTGTGTGGTTTTATTACAAAAACAAACAACCCCAACAAGCTACATTGTTTCAGTATTTCTGTTGTTTCTTTGGAAACGGACATCGTTTTGAAAACGCGAAACATTTCTGAGATGAAAATGCCAAAAAAAGATGTATTTTCAATTGAAACGTCTCATAAACAGCCTCCTGAATATATTAGTCAGAAAGAGCAGTTACGTCTCTAGAAATGCTGACTCGGTCCTCCACATGACGGACTGGAGTCGACAACGGGGCGGTGCTGTCCTGCAGTGACACACTCCTGCTCGACTTTCATAAAAAGAGTCTTCATGGAGCTTTGTGAACCTGCAACATGATGCAGAGGCTTTTATCACTGAAACTTTTGATATGTGTGTCTGATAGTAGTAATAATAAAAAAAAAAATATCACGTGTGTGCAGCTCAGCTACTCACTTGAAGAGAAGAAACAATACACATCTTATCAGACAAAGCTCATTCAACATATGGCTGTTATGTTATTGCCAGGCTTTACGATCAAAGCACACCTCTATGAATGTTAATGCAAAGGATTTACATGGACTGCTGCTAGCAATAAACAATGAGTTTACAATTTATTTGCAGATGAAACCAAATCAGCCACCAGCTTGTACAACTTGAGGAAGGAATGTGCAGAAGGAGAAGAACAGATTTGATGAGTGAAAAAAAAACAAAACACTCAGTGCATCCACATATGTGGCTTCTGTTAAAACTGGGTCATTAAATGTATTGATGATGTGAAAGCCAGAAGATGAATCCTGAAGGGTCTGGAGGAACGCTGCAGAGCTGAAAGGCTGACACTTCACAGTCCAGATGGATAATGACCCTGAATACAACACAGAGACAGTCCAAGAGATTCTCCTGGGAGGAGCAGTAAAGGCCAGAATATCTCAAGAGAGAAAATCCACCATTTATTGACCAAACCATCTTTTTTTTCATGACTGGCAACTACGTCATGAATCAGATCATACCATGCATTAAAATCCAGAAAGAAGAACTAATGTTCACACAGCATCTTAGCAAATCCCTCATTCTCTGAATTGATGGTGAAGATGTGATCTGATCTGTTCGTCGTGTGATTGAAGCACAGACACCAGCTGAGCATGAAACAACTGCTGGAATACAGTGAGTCAACCTTTGAGCTGTGGGGCGGCTTGGCTCGGTGGTAGAAGCTGAATTGTTTGTGGTAAAGTTCAAAGTGCAAAATGCTATTTTATAGCAATTATATGAATTTAGTTATTAAATATTGTGATATGATGAATTTATGTTCAGAAAACCAGGGATTTTTATTGATATAATAATATGATTCATATAGTTTTATGGCAGTTTGTCCAGTGACTGTTGTACTGTGGGGTAGAGGAGCTATCTAAGTAATAATCCTCTCATGATTATTTCAATACTAGTGAGGTAGTTTTATTCTTTTTTTTTATTTTAATTCATTGCAAAAAAAAAACAACTAAAAAACAACAAATCAAATCAATACAATAGAATACAAAACAAAAAATGTTAAATTCTCAAATGAAAGGGAGCAAAAAGAAGATCAAATATATATTTTGCTACTTTATCCACATTAACCCTTCCCATTGACAAGTAAAACAAACATCAAACAAACAAAATGGCTACAAAAGTCTGAGAGGCCTACATTGCCACTCTTGCTTATATAAGAATTATTAAAAAAAAGCAACTAACAAAAGAAACACATGTCATTTCTTTGTATTTCAATAATAAACTTGTTTCAATTGCATTTTTAAGTATATTTGCTAAATCTGCCATTTTGTCACACTCCTAAGGAGTCTGAGGTCAGATTCATGGTGCTCGAAGGCAAAACTCCTAAAAGTATATTTAAAACTAGATCTACATTGTGGACCTGCATGATGGAAATTAGTTTAATTATAAGCAATCGTTTATTCTGGTGTCTGTCCTGTCTCATCTATCTTCCTGGTGCTTGGTTATTTTCTGCTCTGTTTGCAAAAGAGAACACTTTAGTTCAATAGCAGTGGATTAACCAGATAAAAGTAAACTATGAGAGAGTGTAATTTACTACTGTGAGTCCACAGATTCTTTCCCACTGACATGTTCTTCATCTGACTTTACTTCATCATTAACTCTGCTGGTGATGAAGTTGCTGGTGATGAAGTTGCTGGTGGTGTACCAACTATCTTTCTCCTCTTGATATTTTGTCAGGACATAATTAACAGTTTGTCTTACTTTTGTCCTTTTCATTACTATTAAAGACTCTCTAAAAAAGCGATTTTCCATATCATTTAAAGATGCTTGGAGGAGCATCTGGAGACGGTACAGCGAGCTTTTATTATTCCTAAATAAACCCTATTCTCAGATCGCTCTAGCTACGTCTTTATTTTAAACATAAGCTTATACGTTTGGTGAGTTGCCCTCTATAACTGCTTCATTAGTAAGTAATATAAAAGCAGCTGTAGCACCCTGGTGTCGAGTCTTGCAGGATTTGTTGGTGAATGATGACAACACAGTTGACCTTTGTTCTTCCGTTCCACCGTCTGATCTTCACACATGGTTTTTGCTGTTTAACCTGCAGGTGGAACCACTACCTGCAGGTTAAACAGATTCCTTCCTCTCATCACTGAGCAACATCGAGATAACTCTGCTGGTCATGAAGTTGCTGGTGATGAAGTTGCTGGTGTTGCACCAACTATCTCTCTCCTCTTGATAGCTTGTCAGAACATCATTTACAGTCTTCTCATTACAGAATGTCTAAACTGCGGACGTTGCTCCTCCTCTCTGGTGCACCTGCTGCTAATGGGCTGATGTTACATAATTCTCACTATCTGGGAACTTTTTAGGAGTATGAGTACTCTGGGCAGGATCAGACCCATTACTGGTATCGATGTCAAACTGGTATCGATTAAACATTGATATTGGTTGTTTGATTTGTTAATTCCTTGAGATATTCTGTTAGTGAGAATGAGTCAGACAGAAAGATAAACAATCATCCAGCTATATCAATTAGCTGATGACTGAGCAAAGGCATCACAATAGAACTTTGTTTTGTTTTGTTTTTTCGTGTGGTTTATATTTTGGGAAACAGAAACCCAATTTGTTTTGTATTTATTTCCGGCACACAGACAAAAACAAGTAGAGAAATTAGTTCCTGTTGTGTGTGTGTTGAGTTATGAAGCGACGCTTGTTGTTGTGATTATGAGTTTGGTAAACGGTTTGGGTGTTTTTTCTTTGTATTGTTTGGATTTCTGAGTCTCATCTCAGACTGGTGGGTGTTTGCTGTGAACCTGGCCCAGACGCAGGTCTCTTACTGTAAGTGTGAGTCATACTTGAAAGCTCAGATCACAATTAGAGCGACTGCAGCACAGACCATATATTAAGTTGAAACCATTCACCTGAGACAACTCTCATAATTGCGGTGGCTTTGCAGAGACGGTGCTGGCATGAGCTGAGGTACGTTTTATTAATCCTGGAGGAAAACAGTCTGCCATGAAGGACAATGAGACGCAGTAATGGAAGGAATGCCAAACGCAAAATGTCTGACTTGATTGCCGTTCGGGGAGACGACACAATCCAGTCAAAACTGGAAGGGACACGCCGCACTGAAACCGCAATCTGCTGCAAACGCAGGCAGACGCCTCGACTCTTCTCATTGTTTCCCGGCACACGCTTATCTCGTGAACGCTGCTGTCGGGTCAGATTAGCCTTGGATATGGTTTACATCCAAGACCACACAAATGAGCTGCAATTATGTGGCAGCGCTGCGGCGTGCGAACAGCGAGAATCACATTTTACCCACAAGCCCTCTGGGGCTCCTGCTCCCTCCACCATGTTTGCCTCTTTTCCTGCTTGAACAACATATTTTATACTAAGTGAGCTGAACTGAACTAATGGAGCCGATGTAAACATCGCACCAAACCATCAGCACAACACCAACAACCTGGTTTCATTCGATTAGGCTACAAAATGCTTGCTAGGCCTCTAAATATTGCAGTAGTTTATCACTGATGGTAACACGCTGGATTATGAGCTGAAATTGATTGTTACATATAAAAACAATGGTTTCAATCTCTACTCATTCTACAATTCATCTAAAAGTCTGGCTTTATTGACATTTGAGCTGACTCAACATTAGATTTGCACATGACAAATAAATCATTAAAAAAATAATTTTGTAAACTGATACCTGCGGCTTTACATTTATTGTTAAGGATCCTGCTTCTATGTGTTTTTTGAACGGGAGCGTCCACCGGAGTTTGACTTCACTGTGATGCCTCAATGGATTGAGACTGTAGAGGGGGTCTTCATGCTTTCCTTGATGCAGCATCCAGTGAGAAACACTACACATATGACTTGTTGTAGTTTCTATTATTTGATGTCACATTTAAACTATGATTTTTTTTTTTCAAGGCCTTTATTATTAAGCCAAACAAGGCCAATCTGGAGTCAGCTCTTAAAATATGTTGTCATTCTCTCTGATATTAAACTCCTAAACACAGATTTACACTTTAAATGATTTGATTTAGAAGTCAATATGTATTTATTAGGGACAAAGGCCAGGAGGCCGGGACCCTATTGTTATTGTAACGTTTTTCTTATTGTTCCGACGCGTCATTGGACCCAAACTTGACCTCCTAAACACGCTCAGAAACTCACCGAAATTGGCACGCTCATCAGGACTGGTGAAATTTTTAAGAAAATGTAAAAATTAACCCCTAGACTCCCTAAATGTGCTCTCTAGCACCACCTAGAAACACTAAAATGGCCACCACGGCCCGGAGGAATGTCATAGGGAGATCAAACCAAAACTCTATTGTTTGTCTCTCAAGACCTAAAAATCACACAGTGATACCCCTGACGTAAATCCAACAGGAAGTCTGCAATCTGTCTGTCAAAATAAGATTTTCACCCAAAAAGTGCCCTTGCGCAAACGCTATCTCCGCTTCAAAACACAATTAAATGACAGAGGAGAAGCTTCTGCTCGAAACCTCTGTACAACTTTTTGACTAATTGAGCAGTTTCCATTTTAATTGTTTTCAAATCTCCGAACGCCAAATTTCGCTGCCTCCTCTCTTTGAAATACAGAGAAAAACAAACATTTCTCCTCAAAAAAAACTGTGACCGAACACCTCAAACAAGCACCGACTGTTTTTAAACCGCGTCTTCCAACCTTTTGTTTGGCTGTTTACACAACTAAAGGGGGAAATCACAACTTTTTTAAATGCACTATTACTGTAGTAACTGGTAGTTTTGCGCATGCTCAGTAGAGTCAATCAGAACAAGGTTTCCTCCAGAGTGTCATGACTCCCAGTCCATATTCCCCTGGACTTGGTAGTTTTATTTTGACAGTGACCATAATAACAATCCAACTTGGCAGTTTTATTTTGACATACTGTAATAACAATTCAACTTGGTGGTCTGTCCACTGGGATGTCTGTGTTCTCCCGTTCTCTGCAGCTTGTTTGTGGTTGGTACAGTAACATAACAGCTGAAAAATACATTTTGAATGGCTCTTGGAAGGAACACAGAGTTGATTGAGAGTCAGAGTTTCTCCGCTCAGAAATATTGATCAGCAGACACTTTTATCAAGTTTTTCAATTGTATTTATTTATTTATTTATTTATTTATTTATTTTTGCCAGTGTGTTTGTGTTTAGAACTATTATGACTATCAAATAAATTTCCTCTCCAAAATTGACAATTCCAGGTAAAAACCCTAGATTTGTTGAGTTGTCATCTGAAAATCATCTGAGCCGCTGCTGCAGTCACAACAAAACAGGACTTTACTGAAAAACCATTAAAATGTTCTTTTATTTTCATATTTGGTCACAAATAAACAACCTTATACTGTATATGTTGCCTCAAATGTTAAGTGAAAATGAGAGCTACGTTTCCTGAGAACACATAAGAGCCGTGATGAGGTTTTTTTTTTTACAATTTTTTATTTCTCCTTATCGATTTCAACGATCAGACTGTTTTCCAATAAGGATGCACCGATCCACATTTTTTCACTTCCGATCCGATCCAATTACCTGAATTGGGACATCTGCCGATACCGATGCTATTCCGATCAGAGCTCTGTTTGCTTTATTATTATTATCATTATTGTTGATTTTATTCGACACTGTAATTATCTCCTCTCTACAGGAAAGTATGAAATGTGTGAATGTATGTATGTCTGCTCTCAAAAGACAACTTTAAGTAAGTATAAGGTCATAAAAAGAAGCAGTACAAACATTTTGCGTTCAATTCGGACGTCATCATCTCATAATAAACAAGCTGGCGTTTTAAAATGGTGACGCCTGCCTGCAGCGGCCACATCTCTCTACAAAGGCTTTGCAAATGTTGCACGTTGCTGTTTTGCTTCGCAGTGTTTTGAGCATAAAATACATCAGAAAAGCGCACACATTGTCATGAAAAGTCTGATAGCCACATGCTACTGATAGCCTGCTGGCTGGCTGGCTGCAAACTGTGGAATGGATTTCGGGACTCATTATTCCGCGTCTCATTGAGACCGGCCTCATTTCAGGAAATCCATTGTACATTTTGCCGCAAGCAGATCAGCCGGCAGGGAATCCCTTGAGGAGTCATTTCAGCAGACAGTAAACACAGACGAAGCTCGACGAAGCTCGAAATCTCCGCAGGTGGATCAGAAATTTCCGATCCGTGAATCGTTGATATCGGAGCCCGATACCGATATTGGATTGGATTGGCCCCATCCCTATTTTCCCTTGCCTCTCATGGGAGTCTGAGTGTCCAAGATTAATTCTGTTTAGTTACTATACTAAGTACTAAATAAGTACAAAGATATTTGTTCTCCTTTCAAGGAGAAGATGAAGGAAATGTTTCATGTACTCTTTTGTGGATATTTTGATTTGCTTTCCTTCTGTCTTCTTAGTCTGCTCTCCGTCTGGCACTTCAGCACATGAGTCACATCCTGAACTTGGTGCCTGTTTATTTATTTTATCAAACTGATGTTGCTCTTGTATTTGCATTGTGCATCACTCCTCAGTGCAACCACACACACAAAGAGCAAGAAGAGGAGCTACATCAGCGGCCTGTGGGCCAGAACCGACCCACCAGCGGCTCCAAACCAGTCAAACCTCCAAGAAAATAGCAAACATTTATAAAACATGTATTTATTCAACTAATTTCTTGACACACGACACTCAGACCCAAGCTGAGATATTGATGCTGCTGCCATGAAAGCTAGCGAACTAGCATTAGCATCAAAGCTATGCTGTCAGGCTGAGTTTGTAAAAACACCCATAATGCAACAGTAACAGAAATGTTATGGACATTTCATTGTATTTTGCACCAGAATTGTTTTATTAAAATTGGCTTCATGTTGAGATTTCAGTCATTTTCCAAAGTAAGTGTTTAGTTTAGTAGAAATATATACATTTTTCATCACGTATACTCTGCACCACAACAAAGAAAATCTTTAAAGTTTGAATTTAAAGGTTATTTTGGAACTTTTTAACTGGTCCTGCCAACTCAGGATAACATTGGATTGCGTGTGGATTAGTGATGGAAACCCGACTCCTTAAACGGACACAAGGGTTTTTGAGTCATTCATCCAAATGGACCGGGTGTCTGATTCATTTGAATCATTTGAGTCATTTGAGTCAGTTGTGCATGCGCACCATTTCTAGCCTCTCCAGGACCTGGACGTTCAGCTGAACAGCATCATGATGCACCGGGAGCAACAGGAAGGTGCTGAAACACTTCTGAGGATAATAAACAATAAGTACACACTAGTTTTTAGTGGCTCTGGTCTCTTTAATTCTACATTATATGTCTTCTTTATGAGGTTTATTTGAACCAGGAACTCAGTTAAATAAGTCAGTAAACATAAAGTACATACCAGGTATTCAGAATGCAAACATACAGTATATATCTTTATAGATATATATGATTTTAAAGTTTCGTTTTTTCCTCCAAAATTCAGATTTTCTTCTTACAAATTTCAAAATTAGTTTTACTAGTATTAATGAATAAAGCGACATTCAAAGGGCTGAAGTAATTATAGAGGACGGCACTTAAACCCAACACAATACACGTTACAGTCGTATGTTAACATTTTTTATATATTATTTCATGTATTTATTTCTACAAGCTTAGCGAAACAAACAATGTGTGTCTTTTTTTCCACTGTCACAGAAACTTTCTGAGCAGCTGCAGACTTTCAGGTGAGGGAGGGGTGGAGCTCCACTAGTTTGGCAGAGCAGTTCACTAAACGACTGCTACGTACTGACTGTTTCAGAGGAGTGAACGTCTCTTTCCAGTTTGAAACTGAGTCGGGCATGTGAACTGAACCAATGAAGCCAGCTGAATCGTCATCATACGTACTGAACTACACCTACAAGCTAACTCGAGCGTCCAAACTGAATGACTCATGAGCTTATGGAGCCAGTAGCAGCTATTAGCACTAGCAGTGCGGCTACTAGCAGCTATTAGCTCTAGTGGCATAATAGCTGCTTTTAGCAGCTATTAGCAGTAGCAGCGCAGCTGCTTTTCCCATATGGAGACTGAGGTTAGTAATGTTATGTATTGATACAGGTTCAGTTAAAGTAGCAGCAACACAACGGTATCATTTCTGTTTTCCTCTCTGCAGCTGGTCGGCTGGAGCAAAAATTACTCAGTGTACAAGTTAATGAACGCAATGACTCGTGAGTCACCGTCGGTAAAATGATTCTCGGATTTTCAACAATTCGTTAAAACTCGCACACCACTAATGTGGATCCTGAACTGAAAGGATCAACATTCTTCTTTAACATCTTCCTGCACTTCTTCTTATTGTTTGATTGGTTTAGTTTCTCATCGTATTGATGAATTTAAAATAGTTATTGTGTTCTCTCATAAGGTTTTGAAGGATCTGAAGGATAGATCCACTCACTGTGTTTCTGGAAACAAAGAAACAGAAAGAGTATTAATCTGGGAACGATAGATTTACCCTGGGAGGACCAACCATGTCCACTCCTCGTAACTGCTCCCTATTTACAGTTTGTCTTGTGTGTTTACATACAAATGTGTTAAATGCAGTCAACAGACTTTGCACGGTTGAGCACACACTGCAGCACGCACCAGCGATCAAGCAGAACCTGCTGAATATACAACAAGTCATCTCATCTGGAACTCTGGAAGTGACATTCTGGTAACACTAATTCACTCAACACAATACTGTTAAATACCGATCAGTGAATTAGACAAAACCAAACATATATTTTATGCCTTGTTGACTGTGGTTACAGCAGTCTCAGCACTTTATAGCCTTCATCCATATGAATAAGAAGCCTCAGTGACCTGCTGGCACAAGAGGCTACAGGATGTGAGCATCTCAGAGATCTGTCACTCATCAGACTTTAACATGAGGAGATACTCAAATTGTAGATAAAAGGCTTTGCTGGGCAGATGAAGTACACAGGCACTTTTAGCAGCTGAAGAACTTGCGAGGTCCAGGAGCTCATTTATCTGTGGACTTCAGGTAAAAGCTCTAGCATAGAGGCTAAAGAGTCTTCCTGTGTTTTTGTGTTTGAGGTGAGTGGAAATATTGTGTCAGTCACAGTGTGCGAGCTTCGTCTAAGAGAAGAGCCAAAGAGTGAAATGCTGACGGTGACCAACTGGTGAAAAGGTGCAACAGCGACCCATGACTGTGTGGCTCAGTACAAGTTAGCTAACATCTGCGGAGGTGTGTGTGTTAACCAAGTGCATAATGGTGTGAATGTGTATAAATAGAAGCATTTAGGAAATGTTTATTGAGATGTTGTAAGCATACACAGATTGTGTCTGTGTGTGTGTGTGTGTGTGTGTGTGTGTGTGTGTGTGTGTGGGTTTTAGTAGTTTT
>OMNM01043837.1:0-35026 GCA_900302745.1 Parablennius parvicornis
AAATTAATCTGATTCTGAAGGTTTTAAAAGTCTGTGACATCTGCTGAACATGGAAGTAGAATACAGACACACACACACATACACACACACACGAGGAGGAGGAGGATGAGGAGGGAGTGTGTGTGACCTGAGCTGTGTGTGTGTGTGTGTGTGTGTGTGTGTGTGTGTGTGTGTGTGTGCGCAGTGTGGAGGACATGGAGCAGCAGAAGAAGCAGGACAGCGACTCAGGAGTCGGCAGCGACAACGGAGACAAGAGGCTGTCGGCTACAGAGGTACCGAGTGTGTGTGTGTGTGTGTGTGTGCGTGCATGTGTGTGTGTGTGCGTGCATGTGTGTGTGTGTGCGTGTGTGTTAAACGCACCATTCCTGGCGACTGTCTCATGTTCTCCCATCGTTTCTTGGATGAATGAAGATGCGGTGTGAATCAGCAGAGGAAACAAGCGATGGCCGTTCACGCCGTCTTCCTATTGGACGTATCGATCACGTGATCAATTATTTAACTCTTATAATGTAGCTGGTATTAAACCGACCACTGATGTGAAGTTTACTTTAATCACCACATCGTGTTATTGTACATTTACCGTTTGTCGCCTGTCGTTTTGCGTTTTATTACTTTGTTTATTTCTTGTTGTTGCTTTGTTGTTGTTTATCGTGTTCTGCTGTTCGTTGCAGCCGTCGGATGAAGACAGTCTGAGTCTCAACGTTCCGATGAGCCACATCACAGAGGAGGAAGGAATCAGCAAAGACGACTCCAGTGAACACATCAGCTCCCTGACAGGTACACACACACACACACACACACACACACACACACACACACACACACACACACACACACACACACACACACACACGCACTGTGATACGGATGAAACCGACTGTTGAAGGCTGCAAACCCGAAGGGTGATTTCTATTTGTTGTTGTCATGGTAACAAATGGTTTCTGAAGGCAAGAGACCAAGCAAGGGCCATGTGCTGCTCACTCTCTCTCGAGTGTGTTGTGTGTGTGTGTGTGTGTGTGTGTGTTTATGGCTCAAGTGTCTGAGCCTGGATGAATTTGTCGTCGGTTTGCGTCTGTGGTTTCTCAAACTACGGGGTGTGACTCCTCTGTGTAGACACAGAAAATATCA
Source organism: Parablennius parvicornis (assembly GCA_900302745.1). Taxonomy (NCBI): domain Eukaryota; kingdom Metazoa; phylum Chordata; class Actinopteri; order Blenniiformes; family Blenniidae; genus Parablennius; species Parablennius parvicornis. The sequence continues at coordinate 1,129 of OMNM01043837.1, forward strand.
GTGGGGGTCTCAGCAGGCAAAACACACTCTGTAAATAATATCATTGATTTGAGTGAGCAGAAAAAACTGAATGAAGTATGGTGATCATTCCCTGATGTTTAGATTTTTATGATCAGTTCCACTGACACAGTGTGGCATTTTTATTGATGTGGTAGCTATACCTCACAGAATAACGATAGGTAGACTATGTCATTGTCACATTGAGACTAAAGACCTACATTTGGTGGCACGGTCATGGGAATGGTTAGATAATCGCTTAAGAATGCAATTCAGCATTGAAAATGCAGAAGTGCCTGAAGTATTTGGAGGCCTTATGCATAATGATTACAATGTTGCTGGAGGGTTCATCCTGTACTAGTTTCAATACCCTTGTTTTTACTGATTATATATAACTTGTGCTGTATAAATGACCATTTTTGGGGTCTAATGAGCCAATAAATGCATTGTAATCCTGTAGAAGGTACGTGATATCTATCTTAGAATATGTTTTTGTATCTTAAAATATCAGAGTTCAGAGTTTCAGATTGTGATAGGGTGAAACAGATTTGGAAAATAAGGTAAACTTTCACTTGTCCTGAAGTTATCAGTTTTTAAATAGACAATGAATATATATGTAGTTGTGTCTGTTCTGTGTACGACCAACTCACTGAGGGTCACAGTTTGCCGTAACCGATCCCAGCTGATAGCAATTGGATTGACAGGACAAATGTAGAGAGGCAATCAAGCACATTCCTACTTTTATTTCAATATAGAAACACTACTTTAATACGATATCCATATCTTCACACTGTGCAAACTGCGGACCAAGGCCCGATCTTAAAACTCTTCTCACCAGGAATCAAGATCGCTAACCACCATGTGGCCCAGAGAGGAAATATAGACAAAGATTTGTTTGGGAGTGAGCGTTTAATTAAAACGAATGACCTGGGCGGTGGATTGGATTGGTCACTGTGATGAAACTATTCCTAGATCAGCACATGCGGTTGCCAGTTTTAAAGTGCACCAGATTAAATTACCACGATGAACTGTTTTTCACCAAGTGGTGCTCGTCTGTTTTCTCTCTGGAGAAGTTATTTTTAGTAAAAAAAAAATCCCTGCAGTTGGCATACTGATGTGTCATATAGCTAGGAAAGGTGTGAATAACGACGGATGCTGTCCAGCATGCTCACTCGCTGTCACGGCTGACTGAGTCCTACAAATAGTAGTGCCGACAGCAGTGCGGTTATCAGTAACACCTGTGCTGTGCGCCTCCTGCTGTGACACACATCTGCTGTGAACGAGGACCTCTGCTTTTGAGTTTGATACAGACAGCCTCATTCCCCTTCGTCGCTTACAGGCCGTTGAGTCCCTCCATCCATCCTTCATTTGTGTTGGGATCAGATTGAGCTGCAGCCGATCTAAACAGACAGTGATGGACTGACGAGCCTCCATTGAATCTCTGTGTTCCTGAGAGACACAAGCCCTGATCGAACCAGCATCTTTTTTTGGAAAAGGTGTCGAAGCAGGAAAACACCTGAACTAGGATAACATGCAACACTATACAGGGTTTTTGCTCCAATTGGAATGAGTTTACTAACTGTTCATTCCCTTCATGGACACGTTATGATTAGATGGCGATTTTCTTGAGGAATTATTATATGTGAGACTATCCAAATGGTGCTGCTTTTAATCAGTTGTATCACATTTTTCCATGAATAGAATGGATGGAAAAATGCATCGATACTCAACATGACTTAGTAATATGAAGAGGCCTGGCGTTGCACGTACTATGACTAAAACACAACAGCAACAGTTTAGGAACAGCATAGAGTCGTGTGAAGGAGGTTCATTGCTGGTCTTTTCCACCGCACAAGTGTATATTTGTGTAAGTAAACACTGGTGTGCTTCACCCAGTATGTGACCTGTGTCTGTCCAGCAAACCTTTTGTTTGTCTGTCTTCCTGTGTGGAATATCAACATCCTTTCGTATGTCGCTCCACCCACAGAACACCGGGCCAAACAAAAGCAGTTGAGTCGTTCTGCTGCGTCCCTTTTCCCCCCTCAGTGTGCAGACTTCTTTTCCTTCTTGGTCCACAGACTGATCTCCTGATCCTTCGCCGGTGATGAATCCACATCTGACTCCCGAGCTCCGTCGCTCTGTGGGAGGAATGCTGTGTTATTTGCTCTGATGCAGTCAGAAGCAGTTGGTGTGTAGCTGTCAGCCCGTGTTGCCTGGCTGACAGTGTACCTTCACTCTCTTCGACTGCGTGCACGAACACATTCCAGTCCTCATGCGCTGTTTGCTTTCCTCCCAGGATCTCCTGACTTTTTCTGTGTGCTTTTAACTCTCTCAGTTCACTCCCGGTCCAGTTCCTATTATCAGTCTGTTTCTCCTGCTGTGTGTTGGTCTTTCAAGCTCGGTGAGCGTTGGAAGGCAAGATATTGTAACATGTACTCAGATTGATACAGATTGATTGTGTGATCCGAACATCCAGACGGCAAGAGGACTCTTCATTAATTCATGTTGCCTTTTATTCTGCTGTCCGTCCTGTTCTTGGCGAGCCAAGGATAAGATGACAAAATCACTGTGATTTTTCTTTTAGACAGATAGAGCGTGTTGTGTAGTGCCCCCTAACATCGATGCCATTCACCTGGATTGGAGTCGTTGCAATTACTTTTATGTTGCTGTATTATGACGTGAAGCCTCTCTGAGGAAAAACTCACTGGTTCATTGAAAACGTAGTTGTACCAGTGCATTAAAGGTGTGATCCCAGAGGGGAGTTGGTGACATCAACATGCGTAGTTCACATAATATGACTGCAATATTAGTTCAGTCCATTGCGTATTCATGCTCAATAGAAATGTAGTATGAAATTGCCTACCGATCAACCCACGGGCACTAAAACATCCAAATGGATGTTATTGCGGCAAAATATTGGCAAAACGTGTAAAAAAAAAAAAAAAAAAAAAAGGTTGTGGGATGTAAACAGAAACTTTTCGGAGATTTCTCTCCAAACGTGAATGCCGCAAGGGCTCCGTTCATGTGTCAATAGTTTCTCTTCTGTGAATGGTTGTCGCACGGTTGTGACGTTTTATTCTTGCACAATCATGTTGACTCACGTACATCATAGGTTGCGATTCAGCTTGTTTTCATTGTGCAATCTGCAGACAGCAAATATCATCTCGTGCCCAAAGATTATTAGCTTCATGTCATATGACGTGGCTAGCTGGAACTTGCGGTTAGTTATAGCTTAGATTACTGCAGCCAATAAGTTCAACATTAATGTTGGTATCCCACAAAACCCCATTTCTGGTTCCTGTTTAAATTATACAACTTTTACAAGTGAAAACTTGTTTTTTGGCTGTTTACACAACAACAATGCTCAGAGTCACTGAAAATAGAACTTTTTGAAAATTTAAAAATAGGGAAAAAAATAGACTTTTCAGGTGCTTTGCACGCACGCTACGATCGTAGTAAACAGTTCTGAGTATCCCCTAGTCTAGAAGCTGAACAGGAGCTGTTTGTGCTGCTCCCAGTTTTAAATTTAACAGCGCTTCTCCAATAAAGTGTAGATTTACTCCAAACGACAGATGCTGAGTAGGCCATAACAATGAAGAAAGACGGTTTACAGGAGCTTGAATGTTTACAGCATTTTATTCCGTGTGTGTGTGTGTTCATGGGTGGTTGCATTGCATAAACACAGTACCAACTAGTGGCCTCAGATCAAAACTACATTGTTTTCGGCGTATGTGCTGTTATGTATGGCACAGCACAGTTTCACTGTGGCCCAAAATGTAGTTTTTCCCTTACATTAGCAAAGCAGGAAGCAGGCTAAAGATGAGATTGAGCTGCCCCCGATTTTTATTTTGCTTGGGAAAATACTAATTAGAGTCAGAGCACAAAACCTTTTAAACAGCGAGCCTGTCCAGTACTTCCTTCCTACAAGGGGTTGTATGAGGATCTAACAATGGCACTGGCCCAGAATCAAACATCTGCACCTTTGGGCTTGCGTCAAACACTAATCACATGATCAAGCTTAAAATCAACCACCAAGCTTGTAATGTTTGAGAGGTCATATAAATATACAGATATCAAATAGTTCCACTTGTACTTTAACACTTTGATATGAGGACTCTCACCACGTTTGCTTTTGATTCCTATGATCACAGATTGTATCCAACACCCATCACAAGGTACAGGAATAGTCTGAATTGATGATGCTGAGATGAAATCGAGGGGCTTTGGGAAAACTTTTTCAGTATGAGACTCATTGAATCATCAAACATTCATCAGTACAGTTTTCTCGTTTATGAAGTCGACTTATGGAAAAACTTTGATGTTTTGCTTCAATCTACCAGACGGATTCTGCTCTGATCTGAAGTGTAAAGCAGAAACGCCACATCCCACACTGCTTGGAGCGGGGTTTTATATCAGACCAGGAATCCTCTCACTGTGGGCAACGAGGTATTTGAGTATTTGTCTAACACTGAGTTAGCAGTGTGATGTTAATTAGCATCAGGACAGCCTGAGGTTTGACTGGTTGCAATAAATGCTATCAGACTCTATAAAGAATAAACAGGGAAAGCTGCTGTGTGTGTGTGTGTGTGTGTTCACACACTGTTTTATTCTTGGTTGTGTGTCTTCATCTCTGTGTGTGTGTGTGTGTGTGTATGTCTATGTTTAGCTGTGTTTGTATGGAACTTGGTAATTATGGCCGGCAGCGGAGTTTGAGTCACTGTGGAATGTCTTTGGTCTGTTTCTGTCACTGAATAGCTTTTTATATGCCCACATTTCAAATATGGTTGTGTGATTCTCTCTCTTTGTGAGGTCCGAATGGCTGGCAGCACTCTGTACTTTGGGAGTTTGCCCTACCTTGACAAAATCGATCGGTTGGCGTGATTTTTGGGCTGAGTTTGCAATAATCTTTGTTAATTTCGTTATGTCAATAAGACGTAATCATGTATATGCATTTGTAATTGTGTGGGTGGATTGTTATTATACATTTGTTTTAGGATTAATGGAAATTATGTTAACATCTCGGTATGAAGCTTTGTGTGAGGGTTAGGTCAGGATAAAGTGCTTGGGCCATGAATCAGATGAATGACGGTCAATGTAATGTCTCCTTAAGTGAGTTTTTTTTGAAGACTTAAGATCGCCGAAGCAAGTTTTGTCCTGACCTCTGAATTTTTCACCACACATTCTGCATCCTGGCCAAGAAATCATAACTCACTTTGTGTGACACACACACACACACACATACACAAACACACACACACACACGCACACACACTTCCTGTCCTGGTGGAAGCGTGGCGGTGACGTCAGCGGCTGCTTCTGGTGGCCTGGAGGTGATCTGTCTTCCAGATGTAGCGGATCGCAGAAGCAGATGGCCATGATGGGCGGAGTCCCGCTCATGGTTGGGGGTCACACTCATCCTGTTTGTCAGGCCTATGTTTTGTTCAATAGCACAAAGACACCCATTTATTTTTTTAACCTTCACTTGTCAAGACTGTAGTGGAAAAGGAAAATGGTTATGTTTCATGGCAAGTATTAATTTCAATCATTTTCATTTATTCATTTATTTGTGCAGCAAAGTAGTGCAATTTTTTTTTCTGCAGAAGAATAAATCAAGACAAATCTACTCAAAAGAAGAAGGAAGAAGTTCAAAGAACTTATATAAACCCACCCCTCATCTCTCATGCATCTAAAACATCAATTGACCATAAACACTTGCAAACAGCACATGCACGAGTTATTTCTTATACATTTTTAAACAATTGTTTATTGTCGTACAATCAAAAGTGAAAAGACAATAACAATGTAAAGTCATACCTTTACAAACTTATGAAATCCTATACGTTTGGAATCAAACCCAGAAAAGTAAACAATTGTCATTGACTTTTTTTATTCTTGTGTTGACGTCTTCTTCCTGTTAATCTGTATTTCACAGTCACCGATTGCATGCGTATGTTTAATTTACATACCAGCAGCATTGCTTTAACTTATATACAGACAACTGATGTATTAACAGTTAAAAGCGTGTGCTGGTATTTTGTTTCAGATTCTATATTTTTAGACTTTATTTATTGGAATCCACTCCCTCTCAGCGGGTTGTTTCACCTCCGCTGGATATTAATATTTGGCGCCAGCACGACCGATTCTGCTGCTTCTGTAAATCTGGTCTGCTTGCTTTTACAACATCCATACATCTTTAATGAGTCCTTATAAACTGTGCATGTAAAGAGGCTGCTTTTAAAGCCACCGCCATCTTTGACCAGACTCCTGGTCTGATTGATTCGCATGGATGTGGTCGCTATTTCTTTGTGCAGGGGAATCTCTTCAGTTTGGGTGCAACAGTAAACAAGGCAGGGTGATGTAAACATATTTTAATGGATTGGTATTGATCCAGTGCAGTCCTTTCTTCTCTCTTTTATCTTTTCTTTTATCCTCCTCCGTTCAGCTGAGGGTTGTGGCAGGTTTTAGCTGTTCCCAAAGGCAGACAGACAAACAATCATTCAATTTAGAGTTGCCAAGTAGTTTTAAATATGTCTGTTTAGACTGTGGCCTGAACCCAGAGTACCTGGAGCTAACCTATGCACAGGGAGAACATGCAGTCTCTGTTCAGAAAGACTCTAAATCCTGGATTCCACCTGGGATTATTCTTTTCTGTCAGATGAGAGTGTAACCACCACTTAACCGACAGGCTTGTTCCTTTTTTATGTGATGAAAAAAAAAAGTGTTTGAGTAACAATTACAGTAACAGCTGATGTAAACTGGGGCCAAGGGAAAGAGCACTGTTATTTGGGAGGACAAATATTAAAGTACGACTACATTGACGTCCTCTACATAAGTGCTTGTAATTACTAGAACCATATTAATCTGACATCATGCAGCTCTAGTGCTCATGTCTATATGTGTTTATTGCATTTGTGGGGATCTGAATTTGTTCACATACTCACATAATTGGGGCTTTTCATCTTTTGTAGACAAAAGATACACAAGTCTCCATGAAGACCAAGGTTTTTTTCTAGTTTTTAGTCAAATAAAATTTAGAAACTGTTTTAGCAACCAAACATTTTAATAGATGCAGAATTAGGAAATTGTCTTGAGTGCTGGATGAGTCACCACACATTTTTACTTTTTTTTTTCCCACATTAATGGACTCTGATAAAAAGGTAAACGAGCAATTACTGCAAAAAAATATAAGGAAAAAAAATGTTTTTCAGGGAGAGTTTCAGGAATTTTGATACATTCAGACTAAGGTTACGCTTGGGTGGGTTAAAGCAATGATTGAGTTTCGTGTAAATCTGCAGGAATTGTGTGTGTATGTTTGTGCGCGTGCGTGTGCGTGTGTGTGGTCAGACAGATTTACTCAGATTTTCCGCTCTGCTGGTACAGGGACAACCCCAAACACAGAAATCCCAGAAACAGTTCCTATCGGGTTCCCTAATCCCCTCAGTATGTCTTTAAAGTGTCTCTTTCCTGATCCCCATCTGTGGGTCCTCTAACCAACACACTGTTGGTTAGTTTGTCTTTACAACTGCTTTCACCGTAAACTGTAATCTGTGTTTTAAGTTTGCTTTGCAACAGAGTACATGCAGCACTGTTGTCGCTCCGTAAACTAACCTATAATCATTTTGTTAAGATGTGTTATTGTGATGCATTTCAAAGGCTCAAGTCAGGATTTGTTGCTTTCTCACCCCTCTGGAACTCAAACCCTTTAAAAAAAAAAAAAAAAAAAGAGGGTCTGATCTCCCGGATTAAAGCGTGTTGTCTCTCTGGTTTATCCTCCTTCGCCACCTTTACCATTTTCAAAAAGTTATGTCTTCAGTGGCTCCGAGCACTGTTGTCACGTACGTGGAAGCCCAAAATGCATTTTCCATTTTCACTTGAAATTCTAGTTGTCTGAACAGGGCCTAAAAGATTGGAGTTCTTTAAATCTGTTTTTAAAAAGAAAAATAGTGCATTATAACCTCATGAAGACGGATGGCTGCACGTTACTTTCACATTGTATTGTTTTGTCCACAATTGCGCTGCCAACTCAAAAGATTTCTAAAGTCTGATGTACCTATGCTTTACGGTCCCTCTTTGTGATGAGCAAAGCAGATCTTCATGACAGAATTGAATTTTGCAGATTTATGTCCTAATTTTTTTTTTTACATCTTTTATGGAGAACTTGCTCCAGGGGCTACGGGAGTGAGACGTACGTCTGAGACAAGTGTTGGAACAATCTCTGACTCAGGGCTGAGTTGTGGTTTGAGGCCCAGCGCGATGCTGCTGGAGGACTCTGGTGTGGATGTTGAGGTGAAATACAGAGGAAACGGCGTTTGCGAGTGATGTGCAGCTCCGGTCCGACCTTTCTGTCTCACCTGCTTAAATGCTTAATTAACCTTAAAGCGGAGTATAATTAATGGCTCCTCGGAGAGCTGCTACACTGTGCACACTCTTCAAGACAACATACCTCCAGACTGTTAAAGCCCTCGGTTCAAAGGAAGAAAAGAGGACACCGGGTAACTAGTCTATAAGAAATGTTTTTCTCTGAGCTGTTGCATCCAATAATTGTTTGAAACTAGTGAGCAGATGTGAAGGGTTGTTACATTATTCTGAAAGACATTCAAGTTTTTAATTCTGACTTTGTGTTCTGCTCACCTTTATACCAGAACTTATAGCAGCGAGCTGAGAAGTTAGACTTCATTTTACCCCCATAGCCATAAATAACTGGGACATGGGAAAGATCCAAGTTTCGAATGGGGATAGTCTATTTTAATTCTGGGAATTTCAAGATTAAAATGTAAGAAATTGCAGAAAATACCACATTACTCAACACCAGGACACTTAATGCATTTACAGAGAAATAATATACACTCTGATCTAATCTCTAATCTCTAATAGAATTAAATATGTCTTTGCAAACTGGTAGTTTTCTGTGTTCCCAGCTGCATACTATCACTAGTCCAGTTTTATATATAAACCTTAAAAAACCGTCTACTTGTGAATTAATGGCGCTCACCACCAGACCAACTTTAATTTGCGTGAGTTGGAGTGAAGGAAACCTCACTTCCCTTCATTTTGTTTGATTCACAGTTCGGCTCTGAGGTGTCAAGTGTCTCCCTCTCTTTTAAAAAGTGCAAATATATACAATAATTCTCTTACTGTCTCACACAGAATCAAAGCTTAATGTGTTGAAATATGGCAGACTGGTTCTGTCTTATATTCTCATTTTCCTTGACATCACCTCTGGGAATGAAGGGATGATGTTTCTTCCAGTGAGTTAAAGGTCTTGAAAGCCAGTGTTTCATATGTGCTGCTTTTACTCTTTGCGGGCTCCAGAATCGCAGCGTTTTGCATGTCGGTTTGTATGTGGTTTTAGAAGATTACAATTCGGGGTTAATGTCAGGATTGGCATTGGGAACTTAATTGAATTGCTTAAAACAAGTTGTATTCCTGTTGTGAAACATTATGGTGGGGTTAATAGGCCTTTTTAAGCCCCCCGAGTCACCCATGCACGCGTGTTTCACCCTCGACCTGTTTGGCTGATTTGCTTGCATTTAAAAAGTGTTTTGATTCCCATTAGGCCCCGTTAACCCGCTCTATCCTTCCGCGCCTGGCTGCCCGCTTAGCTTTGTGTCACACAGACTTGAACTCTGCTTCCTTGTGGGAAAAGATTAGAGCCAGACAAATTCCTGGTCATCTGAGGTTTTTTTTTTTTTTCTTTTTTTTTCTTCAAACAGTATTAGAGCAGAGTTGCTCAGCTGGGAGTACAGTAACAACAGCAACCCAAACACTGTCTGTCCCATCCTGCACATCATGTGACCTCTGCTCCAGACCGCTGTTACACTTTATAACACTGTCTGGAAATTATGTAAAGATGCGCATGTAAAGAATTGCTAATTGCTAATTTTCAGTAATATGCACACCTTTGTTTTCAGTTGAGCGGAACACTCAGTCTGAAAAGTAGATGATGAGTTCTGCTGATGATTAACGGCTCCGGTCATAGATTCAAAGCTAAATGTTAACTTCAGTGAGTGTTTTGCAGACCGAACTGGAGCGAAGTTATTTGACACCATCTTTCTGCCGTTTGTGAGCACAGTTCCTCTTGCTCGGTGTGAAAGTCAGAGAGATGAATGAGAGCGGCGGGACTCCATCAAAGCAGCGGAAAACCAGAGCAAAGAGCTCCAAGATGCTAAAACGCTCCATAAAGTCCTCTGTAAATATTCAGGTGGAGCGTGGCAACATCTTTTATTTGACACACAGGATGCATACTATTACATTATGGATCAGTGCAGGCTTAGGCTTATTAGTCATGTAAAAGTTTAAAAAAAAAACCCTGAGAACATTCCAATAGAACTTGTTGGTAAGAGTTTGGATCCCTGTGATGTTTTTGTGGAGAAGGTATCACCCCCTCTTGGGTCTTTCTCCACGTTGTTTTGTTCTGCTTACCCACGCTGCATCTTTCCATCTCCACTTAGGAATTTCGTCATCTCCTCCACCGAAGCGAGCTGCGTCCTCCGTCTAATTGTACACATTATGCAAACTTCTCTCCGCTCCTCCGAGTGGGAGACGCTTTGAAGTTGAAGGAGCCCTGCGGAGATGCCCCTTTTTTTAGCTCTGCTTTCTCATCAGCCGAGGCTCGTTGGAAAATGGCTTCTATGAACCACATAATGGTGAGGATGATGAAGGTGGCGTTGAGGCAGTGGTGCGCTCAAGAAGAAAAACTTGGCGAAGTTTCAGTGATTTTGAGCAAACAAACTTCAAACTTGGGCGTCCAATACATGGATTGTAATAGGACATGAGGGTGGTGCAGGTTTTGCAGGTTTAGGGTGACAAATTGAATCATTGATTTGGCAATCGTTTTGCAGAACTAGTTTAGTGAAAGCACATGTAAACAGTAAATGTTGGATATTCTTGACACCAATGCAAGCTGGGTGATATGCTTGAGAACCTTGATTCAATAGAGTTGATTTTTTTAAAATGGATTCCGACTTATTGAACTTTGGTCTTAAATAATTTTTATGTTGCTTTTTGTCAAAACCTCCCATAAAGAAGGCGTGTGCACACCTTTCTCCCTTGCTTCCCCTAAAAGGTTTTTTAAAAACAGATAGGTGTGATGTTCCTAAATGGATTGCTGGATGTCCTGTAGACATCCCAAATTGATAGATTCCTTGATCACAGCAGCAGTATATGCATGAATTAAAAGGTACTGTTCTCTGAATATAAGCAAATGCATCCATCCTTTCATCTTTTTTACTGGTTTATTCAATTCAGGATCCCATGATGATGAGGATGATGATGATGATGATGATGATAATATCACACTTTACATTTGAACATTCTCAAAGTGGTACAAGAAACAGATACAATTTAAAAGGCAAGGCAAAAAAAATTTTCAAAATGTAGGATGCTGAATGCTTGGTCCCAGCTGATTATATGTGAAAGTTAAATAGAAAATTAAACCTTGAAATTGAACAAAAGAATCAGGAAAACATAATATTCAGGCTGTGCAGATATGTGTTGTATAGAAATTAAAAAAGAAAAGAAAGGTTAAAACCCTCCAGACATCATTATAAGTGTGTTTACGACGTTTGAAACGACCTCTTTGGAAGTCTCCTTTAAGTTTATTGAAGTCCTAATTGGTGCTGTCTCAATAGTTTGTTGCAGATTGTGGCATTTATTCAAAGTGAATACATCTTTTTTTTTTCTCTGGGTTCCAACTTAATTACAGGGCTTCAATGTTTGCTCAAGAGCTGCAAATGTCCAGTTATACTTCCTGTTTGTATCCAGTCTGTTTCATTTCACAGCTCAACAGACTTTATGGCATTGTTTTCAACTTGGGAACTCGAATCAGGCTGCACATCACGTTTGTGCTGCGTGCTCCACGGAGCACCTTTCCTGCCCCCCCGAGGGCTTTAGAAGACTTCACCTCTGCTCCTCCGGGCACGGTGGGGCCCCCGGCTATAACGCAGTCGACGACATCCTTCATGGAAGTGTCACACGCAGAGCCGTGAAGCAGACGTAGCCTGAGTGTCTCTTTGTTTCTGTGCCTCCATCGATCATCCTGCTCCTCCATCAGCTCAACTCGTCCGCTCCTCTCCGTCTCTCAGTGCTTTTGAATAAATGATGGCAACATGATACTGCTGCTGCAGCCGGTGCTGAGCTGGACACTCTGACACGCTGCAGCTACTCAAACACAAGGTCAGGGAAACGCACTTCCTGGCATGCCAGATAACATCTGGGAACAAACCAGTGTTTGAGTGTGAATTAATTGTTATGTGTAAACACTAGATGACATACAATATCATAACATCAAATTATCAACAAGACAGGACAGATTTGTTAGGAGTGAGTCTCGTGGTTTCTTTTTTATGTAGATGGAGCATTCAAAGATGGACTGTGATGATATGCAAGTAAATTAATTGATTTTTATGGTTCTGTCAAACGGACAAGACTTGTTTTAACATCACAGATAAATTATTCAGAGTTACAATGAAAAGATCTTATCAGCTGGCATTAAGAGATACTGTATATACATGTATATGTATCTACTGAAAGTGCATCTAAATACATCTTTAATGCCATGATAGTTTCCTTTTCAAAATTAAAAGTGCAAGATATGAAGTTTAGCCAAGTGGATCACCGTTTCATTCAAATTATAGTTTAGTTTCTGAGCTACGATCAATATTGAATCTTGTACTTCAGTACTCTTCTGACAATTCTCTTTTTAAAAACTTAATTACATTAAAAAGTTAGTACTTTTACCAAAGATTGTTCCCTTTTCACAACTATCTGTATTTCTACTTTACTTGTTGACTTGTACTTTAAACAATCTTTATTTTGTGTTGCCGCGTCCTTCTGTCCGTTTTCAAGCTCCAACAAAATCCTGTCATTGTGGGATGAAAACCTTCCTGTCTTGATATGTTATTGACTGTGTTGTTTTCTTATTAGTAAAGAGGGTCTGGTGTGTATGTGTGCCTGTGTGTGTGTGTGTGTGTGTGTGTGTGTGGAGAAAAAGCCTAATTAGGACCTGGCAGAGGGAAAGAGTTTGCTTTACTTTGGTTGCACTGGGTCTTGCCAGGTTGGTGGCATTTATTGTTGATGTGGCTTTGGGGCTTCAGCTGTGCATGTATTTGTTGGTTGCATATGTGAGAAATCTGCATCTGAATGCAGGCCTTTCAGTAAATGCTTGAGGAATAAATCTACCACTTTGATATGAAATGTGGAGTAAAGCATCGCTAATCCATCTTTTTTGGTTGCTAACCTTTACCGGTCTTGCTGGATAATGACCAAAAAGGCAGGGTACATCTGTGACGGGCCACCGTGTACTTACAAGGCTAAAACATAATAACAATCACCTGGAGGCCATTTCGAGTCACCAATAACTGAACCCATGTGTTTTGGAGAACACCCACGCATGCACAGGAAACACATGCAAACTCCACATTCAGTTCCAGGCCTGAACTCAACATATGAAAGGACAGCTGCAACTGCAGTGTCATTTACATAAAAATGTAGACAATTTGATCGAGGGTTTAAATGCTGTTTTATAACTGCCTAAAAGTAATTTTTGCCTTTTAGGCAATTCACAGAGTAATCATATTTCCTGTCGCTTCTTTGTTCCTGATATCAAGACCAAAGGTTTCATTGACTTGCAGTTTCTCAGTCTACCTTTGTCCTCCTTACACTCTTGTTTACTCATCGCTCCCTGTGAATAGTCTTTGCAACTTTAGTAAGTTGACTCTGTGTGAAACTGGCGCCAGGTTGCATGCTCTGCATGTGTGTGTGTGTGTGTGTGCGTGGACGTGCACAGTGCATGTTAGAGTTTGTGTGTGTTTCTGTTGGCATGCAGGGCGTGTGCCGTGTGCAACCACAGCCTGTATGCGAGTGCACGAAAAGAGTGGCCGGAGTCATGCTTCAGGAATGTACTGTATAATTTGCTATGGTGGAGCCTCTCGTTGCAATAACACCTGGGGCCCCTTGGGAGTTGGAGTTCTCCTGTGAGACGACCTCATAAGACACGTATAAGAGAAGGAGAGACTATCCAGCAAGGTATACGCAGCACGTGGGTATTAAAACCCCGGCAGCTGGATGTTTTCTGTGTTAACCACAATTAATAGGATTGTAAACGGTAACTTTTCCACCGAGAACCTTTTGGAACCAGCAGCCTCTTGAGTTTAGTGGGTAAGCGGCACCTTCTTTGATTGATGGCTGTAATAATAGTCGGCTGAGTCGACACAAACCAACCATTGGCCTCACCGATATGTTGTCGCTTCCAAGAGTTGACTTGGAGTTGGATAAATATATTCACTTTCAAACAGGTTTTTATGAGTTCTGTCAGCCTCTGCAAGTGTTACGAAGTTCAGCTAAGCACTGTCAATTTCTTATAAGTTGACCAGTGGCTTTGTTGATCAATTTAATTTAACATAAGTGGGGAAAAAAAGAAAGAAAATTAGTTTTTCAGGTAGTTATCTTTGATAACATTCAAAATTTCAATGTGATGAATTTTAACCGATGTCAAATAATAAAAACACCAGAGTATAAATGTATTTTGATGCAATTGACAAAATATTTTCAAATGAGATGTTCACCTTTGGTGCCATGTGCTCTTTCATCACTTCCTTGTACAACAAGGTGCATTTCAAAGATTTTGATAATAATAGATTATAATATTTTCATTCTTGTTTGTGTTTTCAAGGTGTACGAAGTTATGAACTGACGCCGACTTACTTTGTTGATTCCCCTATATATATTTTTTAAATTTTATTATTGACCTGACAACTGACGTTCATTGACCTGACACCTTCTCTCAACCCCATTTACGGATTTAAGTCAGGCTAGTTTTTCCATTTCATTTCAGAAACTAAGAAAAGTGGAAGCTTTACTGTGAAAGCAACACTTTTCATAAGAAGTCTTCCAGGTCTGTGCTGCCTAATATAATAAAGTGCTCGGAGGACGTTTTCAGACTAAGGAATACGTTTTTGGCAAACCTCCACAGATTTCTGTGCCTTTCTCTGGAAAGGTCAGACTGTACTCCCATGTAAGTAAATATAGTACATGGTTCCACAGCTGTCATCTCCATCCTCTACACTTTACTACCAAAACGTACAAATAAACCATTAGGGCTCGAAATTCCTTTGCCAGAGCAGTTGTTTGCATTTAAGTGTCGTTTCATACTTCTTTATACTTTGTTCAGAGGGGACTGGAGCCAGTAGGCCATTATATCAAATGAACAAAGCCTCTCAGAAGCACTTGAATAAGCAGAAGGAGTGGGCAGTTAAAACCCTGAGCCAAGTGACCATTGACTGCAGTGTGAACCTCCACTCAAACACCATCCAAACCAGACTTCCACGCAGACATATTTTGATAGAAAAGCTATTTTCTGGAAAGAGCGAGCACATTCTGACCTCTACATACCCTGACATGCACTTGTTAGCCTCGAGCACACAGATTTATGATGAAATGGAATGAGACAGGAACACAGAGTGGCGATATGGGTGCGACTGGAGCTCCATTAAGTTATTTATTGTTGGTAGACTCAGAAGTTTCTTGGAAGTTATAGTGGACTTCTTAAGTTGTTTTTAAATAGGTTAAAGTGCTGCTCTGGTGAGGACGAGTAACTGGGTTATGAATGCGTGTAGATAGCAACAGTGATCAAGGTCCCATGTGCCGTTTGTCCTTGGGATGTGTCAAACCATTTATTTTGTTTCCAGCTTGATGCCTATCGTCATTGTTCTACTCAGCCCAATACTGGAGCGAGGAGAGGCAAAACAAATAGTTGGCATAAAGGAGATGAAATGCTAAAATGTTGCAGCTGTTTATAAAAGTTTTATCTAAAGTGTGATCTATTTTCATTTCACTCTTTATCACAATTACTTGCCCGTCAGTCTCCAATAAGCCAGTTTTTAAAAAAAAAAGATGAACATTTAATTCATCATAGTCAATTAAATGTTTCATCGCTGCTCCGTTTTTTCTACTTCCTGTAAGACTCCTGTGCTAATGTGCTAAATACTTCATGGTCGCAGTAAAATTAAGAGCTATGTGAGTTTCTACATTTTTTAAAACAATTTTGAATCCATTATATTAATAGAAACTGCATTTTTTTTCTCCACATTTGAAACTGCTGTCATTTTTAGCAATATTGCGCAGTTGTTACTAAACTGAAAGCCTGTCATGAGTAATGTCACGAGTAATGGCCTGTGATCGGGCTCAGATCCAGTTTGTCCATTTGTTATCATGTTTGCCTACAACTAGGCAAAAAAATAAATTGATTTCAATGTTTATTTAATAAAGCTATTAAATAAGTGTTTTTCAATTCCTTTTCTAGGCTAGAATGTATTGAGTGAAGCATTTGGACTGAAATCACTGGTGGTACAGTGAGTGTCTTCTGAGTAAAGTTGGAAAAATCCTGTTGCTTCTTAAGCTTTGAGATTCCTGCAGCTTTCAGTGAGAAGGTTTTTATAATTTATTACTCATGCTAATGTAATTCTGGTAACAAACTGAAAGCTGGATTTCATCTTGGTGCAATCGACTTTCAGATCTATTTGGTGTGTCTCACTAAAATGATTTAGTTTTATTGAAAAATGCCATTTAATGTCTTCATTACACATTTTAATGTATGGGAGGGATTGGACCCTCTGACGGGCCAGTTCTGGCTCACGGGCTACGTGCTTAACAACCATTGATTAAACATTTACGGTGTTTTTTGAAAATTGCTTCTGAGAAACATCCATTTAAAAATGGGTCCAACCTTCACTGGCAATAACCTGAAGTTCCTCCTATTGGACCTGAATTCCTTACAGCTCAGCCTTCACTGTAATGAATAGTTATTTGAGAGTAGATTTACTTCAATGGTTAAGGGTTCATTGGTTCATTTTGCCACTGCAGCAGCCAACTTCTACCGAGCTTCAGCTGCTCCACAGACATCTTGACATTGCCTTGTTGAATGTCTCAACAAGGCAATGTCTGGTTGAGACAACCTTGAGTAAAGGTGAGTCATATAAGTCATATAACAGAGTTTGCCAAATCCACTTACTCAACTTCCATTTCTAAGGAGAATAGCCATGGGTATAAATATTTAATTTAATTTAGTTTTATTTTATTGTATTGTGTTGAATTTTTTGTTGGTCATTTCATATAGTCTGTAGGATGACTCTATGACTATTTTTCATTCAGAGATCTTAGTTGTCGGGTGTGATTAGCATCAACAGATGCATGTGTGAATATCAAATTCAAAAGGTTGAACTTACAGGTGAAAGTAGCTTCACCCCTCTGAATCAACTTAAGATTTGCTGACTCCTGACCCCAATTAGCTTCTTTATTTTATTTTATTCACAAGTCTCCTCACTTCTGTTTCCCAGCATGACTCTTAATGTTTAATAACTGTGTTGAACAAAGACGTGTATTTATGTGGTAGGAAGTCGAGCATACTTCTGATTTCCGATGAAAATCAGTTAAGGCTGCATGACTAATTATTGCAGCCAACCAGGGAATGTCAAGTGGTTGACATACTTTTTTTTTTTCTTGACTGTTCGTTTCGTTCTTATGTGATAGAGCAGAACAGTCCACCATGGTTCAGGCCCTGAGTGGTTATGACTGTTGTTAGGAAAACAAGAGACATTTATTTTCTCTTACTGACGTTCTTGACATTGAAAATGGTCAAAGATGGATAGCTTGAGAATGAAAGAAAGCGACCCAACTCCCTCCGAGCCCGTCTTGTACATTTAAAGACTAAGTACAGTAAATGAAGGAGTTATTACTGCGAGCCTTTGCCAGGTCTCTTCCTTCATCACATTGTTACAGCTCAGATCTGTCTGTTCTTTGTCTTTGATACTGGAATTAAGATAATCAGGCTTGATGAGGTGTCTCGGATAGACGACTGTTTACAAGCCCACATGCAGATTTACTCCTGCGAATCGTCTTGGTTTTTTTTTTTGTTGGTTTTTTTTTTTCAGTCAGGGGAAAACAAAGTGAAATTCTCATGCTGTGCTTTGAAGTTTGGAAATCTCCCACTGGCTCAGTTTCAAGAACTCTGTGACTTGGAAGAGGAAAAAGGTTTGATGTGGAAGCTTGGAGCCAAAGCCGAAATGATGAGGCGTGCATTAGAGACGGAGAACGGCTCTGTCAGCTAATCTTTAATATAATGGGAAGATTCACAAGGCTTTGTCTTGTACATTGGATGACATATTGGTCCAGCTCTTATTGAAAGTTTTTTTGTTTTCTTTTTGTTTGTTTTTTTTACATAATGTCAGAAAATGACAGATTTATCTTTGGACTTTGGTCATAAATGCCGTTACGTACGAGATCTGAGTTAGAACCTGTCACATGTTGACTTATTGTCTTCATTGTTTTTCGTGGACTCCATCAAACCCATGTCGCTGTGGTAATGACGCATTCTAATACATACCATGAATCAGTCTGTGTTGCTGAACATCTCACATGTGCTTTGTATTTCTGTTCTGCAGCTTCGGCTTAAGCTCTGAGGATAAATCCGTCTTGACTAGCGGTCGGTGTTAAAGGAGATCTCGCTGTGATAGAGCAAGATGCCTGGTAACTACAGGATGTTGGAACAGCGCAGCTGTCAGACTGTTTTACTGTGATTAGGTATCACACCTTCAAAATCCCAATTTCTTAATTAGCTCGGAGGGTCAATACTTGACAAAGCATCTTTTTTAATGTCCTGAAGTTTGCTGAGGATAGTTAAATAGTGAGGTTTCACAAGCCAAAGAGTGAAACTGTGTGTGCCGTATCTGGGAAGAAGTGGGTAAGAATGACCTTGAATATATTCAGTCATAGTGACTAATGCGGTATCGTAATGCAGCACATGGTGGGAAACCATGGCTTTCTTTTTCGCTGCAGCTGGAAGGGACCATTCATGTCAAATGGCAATACTGGTTAGATCTTTGTGCACGTGGAAGCTACAAGCATTTTATGGACATTTTAAGGCTTAATCAAAAGTAAGGGTTGATGCTTTTTGGCAAATGTCAATATTTGTGATGATCTCAATGAAAATCCTTCCACAGCGGTTAAGAGATTTCCCTCAAGACCAGAAATATGAAATTTCTTTGATTGCCATTGAAGCAAAAGCCAGTTTTTCTAATGAACCATGCTTTCATTCCATCAGTATTTCATCACCTGATTTCTCAAATATTGAAAAACTTCTTGTCCTGGTAAATGATATTGGCAAACATAACCTTTCTGATAAGGAAACATTTTTTTGGAATAGGTCCGTAATTTATATGCCATCATGACCTTGATTAACACTAAAACCTCTCTTTTCTGGCCCATTGTGAAGGTGATCTAGCTGTTAATGAGAAAACAGTTTGGTTGTAGAAACCAGTTCTTTGGCAAAATCTCAACAGACATGGCGATTTGTTACATAGGGAAAAATATGACGTCTTTGCCAAATGTCAAGGCAATCTATGCAGAAGTTATTGAGATATTCTTGTATGTGCAGAAGTCAGGTTACACAGTAATTGATACCACAAACCCTGGCAATGGCCTCGTTCCCATAACACATCAGGACCGCTCCTATTCTCAATCCAGTGTCCCTCATACGCAGAGATGCATTCCCTTCTTCTTGTGTCATCTGTGCCGATTCAACCCGGCGTGATGACAGGAGAGAGGACGAAGTCAAGGAAGAATCTCTGCAGTGCTTCAAGACAGGCTCTGTACTCGGCACGTCACATTTACCCAGCAACTTGTAAAGAGCAGCGAAGGTTTGCCTCTTGTAATAAACTCTTGACAATCACGGTGGGAGTGTCTCACAGAACAGAAGGTCAGATCCAGACAAGTGAAAGAGGCCTGTGAGTCAGACGTTGGGAGTAATTGAGCTTCTTTTTCTATGTGGTGGAGGCTCGCTGGCCCAGCCCGTCACACTGAGCCAAACAGTTCTTCAAGAACAAGTTCTGATTGAACCAAACAAGCGCACACGCAGTTTTGCTGCAACACAAGAGACTTGTTGGTGAGCGTTGGGGGAAGTCTTGTGTGGCAGCATGCTGGTCACATTTGCATAAATCAGTGTTTTCTGCCACCTTGAAAGACTTTTATCTGTTGGCCCGTTCAGGTCAGACTTTTGACTTCTGCTCATTTAACCAAGATAAGAGGACGTTTACATTGACAAAGGGAATAAACAGTGGTGGAGGTCAGGATAGCGCTGGAGCGACTGCAGCTTTTACGGCGTGTCCTAGTGTGGTCTGACGGTTTGTTTGGACTGTCGAGAAAATCTGAGATGAGGATGAACTTTCAAACTTTGGGCCGTGCAGCATATAGCCAAGGAGGACAGATGTTTTGTCAAAGAGTTTATTACCTCGTAGTCGACCCGCTGGCTGCTGGCGCATTTTATGGACCCTGTGATGTTTGAGGGTGGGGTTCACATGGAGGTTGGGCAGAGAATGAGGAGAAAAAAAAGACAAACCCAAAGCTCGAATATGCAAGCTGAAGAGGAGCACTGAGAAATAGGATAGCATAAGAAAACCGACAATAGTTTGTGTGTTTGGTTTAATGGTTCATGTTTTGCTATATTGACTGAAGGTATTAAATTGAGTATGAAGTTATGGTGAAATGTTTGGGACTATAACAGGAATTCTAATTTGGCTATTAAACGACAAAGCATTGAAGCTGTTGATGTCCTGGTGCATCTTCTCCATCAGCCTAATTTATTCTAATCTGCAGGCATGGTTGGTTTCATTTAAACTTGAACTGATTACACTTTCTTGGCTATAGATCAAAGCATACATGGTTATTGATCAGCGGTTGTAGCCTCACCAATGTCATACCAAAATCAGGTAGGTTGCAAACATTTGGTTTCCTTTCCGAGATATTATATAGCAAATATGACGTTAACTACAAAGTTTTAGTGAAGACCACCTGACCGTGTTGCTTTGACTTTTGCTGTATTTATGCAGACAATTTCACTCACCTCTTGTTTATCAAGATAAATTCCAGCTATTTTGACAGGGAAGCAGGCCTGGTAATCACTGTATCATCTATATTTCTTATTTGGTTCGACTGATGAACATTCACCAAAAACATATCCAAATGTGATGTTTTCTGAAGACGTTTTACAATAAGAGGAAACTTTGTTTCCTCCTTGTGGTTGCTATGGGGGGTTTCAATATAGTGGTATGTAAATACCTGTTCTGTTTTATGTGGATGACAAAAGTATAATGTCTTACGATTTGTGTGAAATTAGTCTGTCTTCGACAACTCACAATGTAACACTTGCTTTAATCCGACAACAGTCTTGAGACCCAACTCTGCCTCTCGCATGTGTTTGTGGTTGCGCACTTGTTGGTTTCCTGTTGCGTCTCGTAGAGTCTCGCTGAGATGAAAGCGCTCTGGCTGCAGCAGCTCAGCCATGTGCACCAACAATCTCCATCCATCATCTTAACCATCAGCTGATCTGGAATAAATGCCGGCTTGATTGCCCGTCCAGAGACATCCGTCACTGTGCTGGCATGAGAAGGGGAAGGGAACAGGTGGTGACAGAAGCTGGCCAGACAAAGACGGTGCATAAATAAGTGTGATTTACTGCTTTGTGTTTGTGTGTGTGTGCTTCAGAACCTGCTCTTTCAGCAGAGAACCACATCCCTTGTTGTTTAAACCTTTGAGATCATGTAAAAAAAATAAAGTAAATCTTCAGTTAATTCATTTTAAGTTGCACAATATATGAAAATTTATTATTAGGGGAGTGGGAGATAAAGCACAGTTATTTCAACTCTTTAAAAAAAAAAAATTTATTTATTTGAATGGGACAGTGCATATTGATGAACATATATTAATTCTGTGAATACGGCTGATTTAACTCAGAGCTAATTTCCATCTGTAGTCCCATGGGGTAAAACCATACCACAGACACAAACATACATAGTTAATATAATACATGTAAAACATAGTACACACTAAAAGACACACCACATTAAAATACATATATGACATAACGCACGAGGAAACACACCACAGCCGTCTCAATGTACAAATTATAAGGCACAAAGACGGTAACGTCATCTACATAATTGCTTGTCCTCATCATAAATCACATCATTATTGCAGTACCAAACAACATTTTTGCATATCACATGTTCACCGAATATTATGGAGCCCGAATTAAAGCGAGCCACTGTCTTTGATTGATATTCAATCGGAGCTCTCTGATTTCTTTTTTCTTTCTCTATTACCTCTAAAGCAAAAAGTACAAATTGTGATAAAATGTCTCAGATGCAAGAATTTTCCATTTCATATTTTTTCTTTGGGGTTATACTTGTAGTTAGTTATTAAAGTAAATAAATGATTTGAAAATTACTGTTTGATTATAAGAAACAAAATGTATTTGCAGCTGCAGTGCTTTGACTGCCTTGAAAAAAAAAATCAGTTTCCTGGTATTTTAAACTTGGCACGCTGCTGTTAATTCTTGAGATAAATCATATAATGAGGTAAGCTGCACTAATGTCCTTGTAATTCAATTCAGTCAATCTTGTTTTGCTCATTGTGGACTGCAGCAGTCAGTCACCGCTGCTCAAATCTGAAAAAGCAAGTCGAAGACTTCCACATCATCAGCCCCGTGTTGGCTGTGCACACATGTGGAGGACTGCAAGTTACTACAGGCTGCTGATGAATGACACTGTGTTTTTACACATTCCTACATTGAAGTAAATGAATCTATCTGGGCTCATTCCTGTCAGGTAGACACACAATGAGCACCCCCTCCTTCTTTCCACTCTGCTACTCTCCTCATCTAGTCTGTTGCCGTTTGACTGTAAATAAGCTGTGTGAGAGCGAGCGTGTGTGCAGTTGGGTTTTTATTACTGTTGTGGGGACTGAATTGTTTTAACTCATTCATCAATATGGAACTTGTCGTCTTTGTGGGGACTTGTGTCAAGTGTATGGGAGCGAGACATGATTTTGAGGTTAGCCTGTAGTTGGGGTCGATACAGGTAAGTCACTGTTTTTGTAGTAAACCTGGAAGAAATGAAGGGAAGTCAATGCAATGTCTCTGGAATACTCAACAGCAGGCGTGTGTGTGAGTGTGTGTATGTGTGTGTGTTTGTGTGTGTGTTGGTCTTATATGTCTTAGTTTGTCTGCCCCAATCACCAAGGAAACACATGTCTTTAAGAGTTAACGTGGTTTTGAAGGTGGGGTCAGATTCGGGTTAAAGCATTATGTGATGGTAATAATTACATAAGAGACCGTTGCATACAGAAATGGGAAGACCCCATTAAGAGAAAACCATAAGTGTGTGTAAATCACTGCATATCACTGCCTAACATGGCAGATGGTGGGTAGGCGGTTGGCACAAAATGTGTGCGTGTGTCTGTGTGGACCGATTGTGTGTGTTTATGACCAGTCGGGGGGGAAACCTTGCCCTGTTGACAGAAGCTCTCTATTACCATCTGCTGTGTTTAGACAGCCACACACTCTTGAAAACACCCTGTGAATTCTGATACACCCGCTGCTTTACTTTACCGGAGTGTCTCGCTGTGCTGTGTTACTTTGTGTTGAGTCATCTTTAAATTCTCACTGGGTGACCCATTGTTATTCCGACAGACCCCCTCCATCTGGTGATCCCTGTCTGACTGACGGTCTCATTGAAATGAATGAGAGGGCAAAGTGCTGCATCACAGATGGATTCGGTCTTTTGTGCATCTCCCCTCATTGAAGCACTCGTAAATGCCTCCTTGATGGCCAGGGAGTGAGCCCAGCACTCTGCTGCAGCTCCACACTGCCACGATATGCTGCTCACGACTGCTCTTAGTTACGCTACTGATTGGATCTTCGTAAAAAATTCATGACTCCTTCACATTCGGTCTCCTGTGTGATCTGAAGGTCTTTTACTCCCTGTCTGGCAGCGCTGCCCCTTCTTACCCATCATCTATCTTCACTGAGTGGTCACTTTAATGGTGATCTTTAATGAAATTGAAGAATCGATTTTCCTGAAGGTTTTATTATTCTCGTCAGGATTTATTAGAAAAGAATTGTTGCACTATGATTTTTTTTTGGTTCATTTGACAAATCTGACATTTGCAAGAGAAGAGAGGCCAAGAATCTCGACAGGTCATGAAAATTCTTGACATGTCAGGAACGCTCGTTACAGACTGTTATACCGACCTCTATGAAAACCAACTAAATATGCATAAATCTTGTACAGCTAAAACAACCAATCATTTCTATCAATCAAAATCTCTTATTAAAATAGTTGTCAACTAATTTAGGCATTGATTAGTCGATTAATAAAGTTTTTTTTTTTTTAAATCATAATTGGCTCACTTTTGTCAAATTTTCAACCAATCTGTTCTAGCAGCTACCACAGTGGGGCAGTAATGAGCCACGTGTGGCTGTAATCTGCCAGCACGGCAGGAGCAGCAGTCAACAGCCAATGGTTGGCCTTGTTTTGTGTCATGCGTGGCACAACAAAGTCAGTCATTTCACCAAGAGGGCGGTGTGGTCACGCTTCACACTAACTCCACAACGGAGACATGTAACTTGGCACACCGCTGTTAACTCTCTAGATAAAACGTATAACTCGGACAAGTTTGATACAGCAGATTGTATTTGTGTGTGAGTTATTGCTAATTAAGCATTAGTTTAGCTTTGGAGCTGTTTTACAGAAATTGTTGCTGTAAAATGCACAATTATCTTGTGTTTCTCCACTTCTTCATAAAAATATGTTCTTAATGATTTACCCGGGTAAACAAAGGCTAAACAAAAATCTTTGTTGAAAAAAGCACACACAAAAATTAATTAAGTAATTGTTAAAATGATCTACAGATTAATCGATTAGTAAAATAATTGTCTGTTACTATATTTACTATCAGTATATACAGTCATCTAATAAACTTCCTAAAGCTGCCTGTGATCTTCATATATACATGGTGACTGTGTATTTATGATGCTGATGCTCAGATCACCAGAGCTCAATGTTTGGCAGATTGGTTGGTCCCTTTTGATTTATACACTTTTAAAAGAGTCAAAAACAAATTCCTTCTAGGGAGGAAGTTGTTGAATGGATGATGTGAGGAGACAAATATAACTTTTCATCATGTTGTATGTTTAGGATTTTTCCTATCATTCCACAGATCGTCCCTCTGTCATGACGGTGGGTTTGGCTGTGTTTCTGTTGCAACCCATTCCAGATTATTATTTTACGAAGGTCGTACGACTGACTTGTTGACATCAGTAAATTATTAACTATAAATGTTTTCATTCTCAGTGACAGAAAACTTGGGTTTGAGGAATAAGTATCCATTTTCTCCCTACTTTAGTTGAAATTGGCATGACAGCCTGAAGTCTTCATACAATATGAAATCAATCACTTCTCTGTACTGAAGGACATCAGGGAGTTATTTCAGATGCATTGTTTGCTTTGCTTTCAAGAAAGCCTTTTCTCTGAACACATAAAAACATACAATTCTATTATGGCTCAGTCTCTTTCTAACAAAGCCTCACTTGTCTTGTGGTTCATGAAAAAAAGGATCACTTTTGTTAATCACACATTTTTAGACCTCGTCTTTCTAAAAGCCTCTTGTTTTGTACTTTCAGCACAGTGAGGGTTGGAGCGTTTATCCTGCTTTCATAACCTCACAGCAGTCAGCAGACGACGCCTACGCTGGTACCTGTTGAACTCCTGCATGACATTTGGGTTTTGGTCCCAGAGGTTCTTGGCTGCAGCTTCATTTTCCACTTCAGTAATATCACACTTCTTTTAAATGCCACCTGACAAGGTCTGCAATGGTCGGGTGTTATAGGCTCTGCTGCGTGGCACTTTGCAGTATTGCCCTGGAATTTTCAGACGCATGCAGTGATTTTCTTTAGTTTGTTGGGCGTGTGTCTTCAGTTTAAGCTGTAAATTAAACCAGTTACACTGTGACTTTATTGAGTTCTAGAGAGGCTGGTGTCTGCAGACTAGTGCCGCATCTCTTCTGTGCAGACGCTGGTCACAGCAGCAGGCATCCCGTGCTATTAAACACTGTTATAAGAGTAATGCTGGCGGTTGTCGGTTGTCAAGGCAACTGCCAGCCAATGAATGTGTCACGCTGTGATCGGACCTTTCACTGGACTGACGAGGCTTTCATCGATCCTTCTGTCTCAGTTGTCACTTTGTCTGAGTTGGCCTGAATCACAGTTCATCGAGGTCTTTCACCAAGAGAGCCTCTGGAGTTTGATACAGTCTGTAGACATGTTTATGTTTGTGTTGGAGAATACATGTATTTTCCCCTCCTGTTATAAGGAAATGTCAGCTGTCAATCAGCCCATTAGGTGGCCTTTACAAACTCATTTCAGTTTGCAGTGGGAGTACAAAAAGATCCTGTGTCCTGAGCCGACCTCACCAAACAGCAGCATTGGCAACATTTTCAACACAATTGTGGCCACATACTGTAATACTTCACATATTGAAGACAAAGCTCTGCTTTTTGAAGGATTCATAGACTCAGAATGCTGGGCAGAAAAAAACAGAAAAGTTTTTTTAAGTCACTTTTTCAATGATCATTATATGCCTTTTATATTCAGTGTGGAACTTGTAAATACACCAGAAAGAGGGGTCATAACCTGATTAGTCAGCAGTTGTTTCCTTCCCACCTTTACTTTACCCTGCAGGATTTAGGGGAAAGTAGAGATGGAAATGTGAGTGTTTTTTTGGTGTTGTTCTTCCCTGTGACAGCATTTACTTAATGTGTTTTATCCAGTCTGCTGTTGAAGTAGAGAAATAATTTAGCTCATTACCTTCCAAACATTATTCAGACTTGGGTATTAGTAGACCAGAGGGGGGGGATGTACTCTAATATCCCAGTTTCTGGCAAAGCACATTCTAATTCTGTTTCCCAAATTGGGCGTAATATAGCGGATCTAAGTTATTTAAGCTATTAGTTAAACATCTCTAATGGTTTGCACAGTGAGCTTTGAGTTTTAGTCAGTGCTTTTTAAATATGTTCGTCGGCTTTACTCTGGGCTGTCTATTGAAGACTCAGGAAACAAAAGAGGTAGTCACTTGAAGGTAAAACTGATTTTATCGACTGAAGTGTAACTACCTGAGGGAGGTTGAATCTTCAAAGAGTGCAAAACTTAGCAGTCGTGCTTTTGAAAGAGATGTTCGGTTGTCAGCTGGCTCGTGTTGAAGCCACGTTTGACGTGAAAGCCGCTGAAGTGTAAGTTGAGGAGTAAAAGGTGGCAAATCCCAGTTGATCATTAACAACCGAGAGCTGATTAGGTGTCGGCAGTGGGATCCCTGATGCAGTGGGAGCGCCGGGAGTATTGGAAGTGTGTGCACGCTGGCGGGCGCTGATGTCAACAGGGATGTAGGAGATGAAATCTAATTGAGTAAAGGCGGTTGAAGTGTTGACTCTGTGTTGAGTAGTGAAAGGCACGGAGGTCTGAGGTGAAGCCAGCGCACAGTTTCCACACACTGCTCGAACACCGTCGAGGCTGACAGACGGAACGGAACAACAACTGTGTGGGGTCCGGTACCTCATAAATAAACCCGGTGTTGTCAGAGTCCATATTAACTGTCAGTCTGTGGCAAGTTGAAGTTGCTGCTCAAACTGGAGAAATGGGAGATTGAAAGCAGTGGATCCTCGTGTGTGTGTGTGCGTGCGTTTTTCACAAAGCTCTCAGTAAGTTTTTATAAACGCCGGCTTTTTATTCCTTTTCAAGTGTTTAGGTTCTGCTTGACCATCCATGTCACCACTGACTCAGTCTTGATTGTGCTGAAAGAGGAATACATCAGGTTTTCATTTGGCTGTGGTTTTGCCTTCATGACCCCCGTCCTCCACTCAGCTTTCCTTCTTCCTAAACTTGGACCCAGATTTGGGAATTTACTTGAATAGACGGATGCGTGTATTTGTGAATGTGTGTTTTCTGCCCTGCAGTTTGAATGGGGTGGAGGGATAATATTTGGTGGTGGAGTCACTCGATCATTCTGTGCCTTTTCCCATGGATTTTGAAATGTGGGGGTAGAGATAGAAAATACAGCGCAGCTTCTCAGCCTTTGTTTATTTTCTGCCTCAGAAAGAAATATGTGATTCATCCGCAGCCAGCCAGCTGTGGGTCGAGCTGTTGGTTTCCTTGTTGTTTCTCGGACGAGCCTTCAGCGTGCGGTGGTGCATGTGACTCCGTTTTCATAGTAAAACAAATCTCTAGGGCTTTTAGTGGTCTGCTTGTTGTTATATGACAGGATTTAACACACTGGGTATTTGATGCCATTTCCATCCATTTATACCCCTTTAACAAAAAAATTTGCTTCAACCAAGTTGAAGTTGCAGTAAACTGGAGTCGGTCCCAGGTGACGGAAAATGTGTGTAGAGGTTATCAGTCCATCACAGGCTAAACACTTAGACCAGGGGTGTCAAACACATTTTAGTTCAGAGGCCATATGCAGCCTCATTTCATCTGGAGTGAGCCAGACCTGTAAAATAGTGCCATAAGAGCCTTTAAATTGAAACGTAAAAGTTTTTCTTGGTGGTGAAGCAGACTATGCCTGATGAAAATGTTGATATTTTTGCAAAACACAACATTCACTCCCAAAAATTATTACAATCTGAACATAAATTAAATTTTAATGTGCAAATTACAAAATAATGTCAAAAAACCTATAACTCTTGCATAATGCACGTGGGCCTTACGTTTGATACCCCTGATATTGACAAACTTTTCAAAATTGAAGAGAATTTACAAAGAAATACCAACGAAACACCATGCACCAGCATGGAGAAAATGCAAACTCCACAACCACCAGTAGAATCAGACTTGGATATTCACACTTTGAGGTGAAAGTGTCAACCACTGATAATTCTCTCTCTTTTTAAACTGGATTGATGTTTTTAATATTTGGAATCCCAAGAAGGTCTTGACTTCACTGCTGTATATGAAATCTCTCAGCGAAAAATGTAAACGTCACATCATGATAATATAAAACGACCACATTTTTTTCATTAATTGTATATGTAATTCTCCTGTTGTTTATAATATGATATACATAGTAGCCTGCCTTTCAGCATGTTTTGCAAAGTCAAAGTATAGTTTTTGTCGTGCCGCAAAGCGACTCACTTTTTAATGTGATGAAAGTCAGTGTCAGTGTGGCCTCTTGACAGAAAAACCCAGCAGTAAAGTGTTCATTGGTTTTTGAATTAGTTCAAAA
Organism: Parablennius parvicornis; assembly: GCA_900302745.1. Lineage (NCBI taxonomy): Eukaryota > Metazoa > Chordata > Actinopteri > Blenniiformes > Blenniidae > Parablennius > Parablennius parvicornis. The sequence continues at coordinate 30,228 of OMNM01043837.1, forward strand.
AGTAGGATCCGTCAAAATGAAGATCATTTATTTGAGGAAGGTAATCTTCCAGACTGAACAATCCTTGTGTTGTTTTTAGAAGCGTGAAGAAAATGAAGAGGGGAAAACACAGAAAGTGCTTTACGCAGCAGTGTTGACATTAAAGTCATGTGATTGGTGAGCCTCTGACCTGTGGTGTCATTGAGCATGTTCACACTGTGTGTGACTTGGAAAATAATAGAGCGCCATCAGTCTAAAAGTTGGACGCTCTCAGTTAAGACAGGGTGAGTGCCAGCGTAAATCCATTAATGCTGAAAAGGAAAACTAGAGCGACTTTAGTATATCACATCTGATTCCATCTATAAAATCATCCATAAAAGCAGCACGACTCACAACTGGCGCCCTGGGTTGTCAGTTTTAGAATCACCAGGCAACAATCTTTATGTTAAATATAACTCGTGTGGAATGGATGTTATCCCAATCGAGATGTTTGACATTGTTGTTGGTAACTTGAGTCACACTGTTATCAAACTGAATTCTTTGGCTTGCGTGAGTAGTTTATTTTCATACATAGTTCATGTACAACATTGAAGTTTACTGTGTAGTTTTGCATGAAACCATGAGTAACAGCCAGTATTTGAGAGGGTGTGAGGGTAGTGTGGGCATGGCTTTTTACTTCTGCCCGACCACCAGCCATGTTTTAACTCGTTTCTCTCGTGCAGCGTTTTCCCACATGAGGTCAGGGACCTGACTGGAAGGCTACATTGGGTGATAATAATAATGCCTTTAAATTACAGCTGCCTTTCAAAACACTCAGTGTCATAGCTGGTCAATTAGATTTGCACATGTTAAAGAGAGTTATAATAAAGCCCTTTCTGGAATGTCAAAGTAATTGAATGAAGTCAACTGGACTTGGTCTCATGTCTTGAAAGACGTTTTGTCTCAACATGGCGACATTTGGTCATGCTGTTACCTTCGCGCCTCCTACCAGGACAAATGTCAATACTAGATATATATTATGACACAATTTGTGACAAACATCCTCAAAATGGTGACTAGACAACTCAGAAAATTGCTCTGAGATGCTTTCTAACTGGATGGGTGAAAATCTGCATATATACTTTCTACATCCCAGATCAGGCTTTGTGAAGATCACATTGCAATTAGTTCAAAGTTTCCTACTTTGGTATGTTCACAGTTTTTCTCGAGGCATTCTTGTGATGTTCTACTGTGAATAGATGTCATTAACTGCTACTCTATTGAGAATTTGATAGCATACTGCATGACGTAATGTGAATATCCGTTGAGCTGTATCTAAATAAATCATGACGATTCTGGACTCGCTTTATTATTATAAAAAAAAAAAAAAAAAAAAAATGTTTTGAAGACATTTCAACAAGTATCCAGAAGGTTTTAGAATTTCTTTGTGATTTATCTGAGAGATTAGGTATATACTGGTGGAATTGTTAATCTTTGATGTGGTTGGGGTCTGGTCCATCTGTTGAGCTTTGTTTATGACTGTTTTCTGTTGTTGCTTAAAAGTTCTTAAAAGAGAACCATCAGTGGAACAAGGGACCTCACCACCACTCCATACAAAACATGTTGAGAGATAGATGGATAGAAAGATGGATCCCTGAAGGAAAATTTAACTATCCCGCAGCTCGTAAAACCAACCACACTTCCACCCCAACAACTATACAGCTTAAGGGGGTTTATCAGCGCTCAGCCCACCAAGGCAGACGAGACCCACGAGGTCCATCTTTGGAAAAGATCAAGTGTTCAAGAAAACAGTATTTTTTTTTTTTATTTTTACTTCTGTTATTTCCTGATGCAGGCAGTTCTGCAGAATAAAACAGACATGCTTTTGTTTTCACTCCATTCTAGCCACATTCAAATATCCAGAAAGCCGTTCCCAGAATGCAACCATTGTTTATACTGCGGGCTTAAAAAGCAGCATGTACTGTACACTCGTTACCAGCAACAACTCGACTGATGTGGTTCGGTGGCGAACTGCGATTCTCCAAATATCCGAATGAACACGCAGCAATGCGGTGTGTCTACATTTTTTGAGATTATTACCCTTTTATTGGTCCATTATATTCCAATCAGGCAAATGGTGATGGGGGCATGGAAAAGCCCCAGCTGCTAATGCTAAACCCGTTCATTCCTGCTCTTTTCCTTCCACGTGAATCGTTCCCACAGTTCCAAGGATCCTGAGGAACTTCCCTGGATTCCTCCAGGAGGGAGAAGTCAGGGGAGCAAAGTGAGAGGGGCCAGGAAAGAGTACAGCTTTTCTTGGCATTAAATGTTCGGGGGCCAATTTTACCACAGGCAGAGATTGATGTTTTTCTTCAAGACTTCTCAATCTAACTGTGGCACTGAATGCAGATAACATCCAAGTTCATAGACGTGTGTGCCCTTAGGAGAAATCCACCCGTTACTATATACAGCGCCGCTGTGCTTTTGTTGGATCAAATGAAAGTACGGACGGAAAATAGAGATTTGAATTCTCATAAGTGGAAGGCTGCGATTAAGAAATACGATGTGAAAGTTGCTACAGAATTAACATTTGGGGGAAAAATGATACTATGTAAATGAAAAGAAAATACAGTTATGTATGAATCATCAACCAGCATATGAAATGTTAAAACTAAAGATATTTATGCATTTCAAAAGTATGTCCTGAGCTGGCATGTTCTACCTGTTTATCTGTGGGGATTTCCTGCTCTGATTTACACCCATTAGTGACCTTGTTTGACTAATTGTTGACTCTAAATTACGAAAACCTCTCCAAGAAGACATTCTTGCGTCTTTATTTGCTCAACAGTATGAGTCCTTTTCTTATCTTGTTGAGCTGACGTGTTAAATATTTTCAGTAAGCGGAAAGCCTGCACTAGATCTAGGACCCTGCTTACACAACATTTAAAATGAAAACACATTGTTTTGGTGTTTGCATTTTCAAAAAAGTTTTGCACTTGACGTGGCAACTTTTTAAAAACCATGTAGTTTTCATGTAGTAATGAAACCACACAGACATGAATGTAAAGAACAATTGACTGTAAACACTGACAATGGTGAGAACAGAATTACGAGTAAGTCTCAGCTATAAAACTACCAAGTCGCAGGAGAATATGGAGTTATGACACTCTAGAGGAAACATTTTTTTTTTAATGTCCATTTACTTGCTGATGTGCCTAATTTATTGTTATCCGTTGCCTACGAGCCGTGGGGCCCATGCGCAGTAGCAGCGTTTCAAAAAAAGCGGCAGTTTTCCTCGTTTACACAGAAACAGAATTGGAGCTGTTTTCAACTTTACTCAGTGACTCTGAGCACCATTGTGCAAATGGACACCCAAAACTCAACAAAAGTTTTCCGTTTTCACTTGAAAACGTTGTGTCGATGAACCCCCCAGTCTTTAAGTATGGAGCAATTGTCTTACTTTAATAAATTAGGCTTTTTTTTGTGTAAATAATGTACTCTGGGTGACAACATATATGACTCATAAAGCTTTTGACATAAGTATATCACAGTACATTTACTGTGATTGGAGCCTTCACACTCACGCAGCCCCATGCCGTCACAATACTGGAACATGAACTCTGCAGTTATGAGCTGGATCGTCTCTCTCTTTAGCCTGAGCAATACTACTTCCATAGTTTCCAAAAAAAAGGTTTCATCTTCTGATTCATCAAACCAACAGGCACTTTGCTACTCTTTTCTCAACTCATTATAAAATGATGTTGGACCCAGACAGTCTCGTCAGTAGTTCGTACTTGTGTTAGCAGAGCTGTTTGTGTTTGAAGCAGTTTGAAGCTGTGACTAAACCTGATTGATGTGGCTAATTCATGAACAAATGTTTGCATTCATTTGCAGTCTGGCTTGTGTTTGAATTCCACTTTTGACTCTTGACGTGGCTTTGTTTGGGTGTTCCCGAACTCCTCAGGGAAAGTAGCTGCCTACTTGATAACTGAATGTCCCGTATGAACCAAATGCTCCATAAACGTGACTGGGTGCAGCGCAGGTTGGATTATCATGTGCAGATGCCGTTTCTAAAAACGGCTGATGGGATTAGATGGAAATAATGAAGATGAGAGATCACATTCTCAGATGAGATAAAACGGGACTGCAGACTCTTAATAGTCATCTGTGGGTTGATATTACTGAGAGACGGATTAAAAAAGCAATGAAATTGCCTGAACTGATAAAAAAAAAAAAAAAAACAAGCAGTTTAATAAGCATTCAGCAGTTAGCTGAGTGTTCTTAATGTGCTAAAGTGAAAGCTGAGAACTTGAGAGGCGAGTGGGGAAAGTGAAAAGCATGTGTATCAGAGAGTATCATGTGAACAGGAAGTGTCTGATTTTTACTCTTCTCGTCATCCTGTGGGACTGAAAACGACGAGTCCAGGAACATGTGTCATGTGTCCTGACCGTGTTTCTGTTAATGCGATCCTGCCCATTGGTGTATTTCTTTTTTTTTTTTTTTTTTTGTAGTACAAAGAGCTGCTTTCCATTAAACAGTAGAGGCAGATGCCGTCTCACTCATGTGCACCAGCTGTTGTTTGTAGCGTTGGAGTGCAGGTCAGGGTTTTTCCATCCCAGGCAGCACTGTGTCTGGAAGTGATTTAAACCGGCTTCTTTCAAGTTTGGCTGCATTTTCTTTTTAATATCATTTCGATATGACTGAGTTTTTGCTATTTAGTCAGCAGGTGACAAATGTGTCTTGTCATCTTATTTAGCTAACTCGCGTCTCTCTGTCATCAGGTTGATCTGCTGCTGTGGAGGACCATGCTCTCCTGAATCTCTCCGCTCTCTGACCTCCCT
>OMNM01043838.1:0-12499 GCA_900302745.1 Parablennius parvicornis
CATGAGAGAGAAAGACACAAATGTCTGTGTGTGTGTGTGTGTGTGTGTGTGTGTGTGTGTGTGTGTGTGTGTGTGAGAGAGAGAGAGAGAGAGAGAGAGAGAGAGAGAGAGAGAGAGAGAGATTGAGATTGTGTGTGTTATATGGCGTCTGTGCAATGTATTTGAGTGTGACTGTGAGCACTTCATGTTAAAGCATGACAACACATGTTTTCATTACCGGGCATGTTGCCAGGCAGACACAGATACATGGAGGAGTTTTGATTAGCAGAGTCAGCAGTCAAAAGCACCATGACACTGCCTTTCACTCCTCCCAAACTACTGGTTCGTGTTCAAAAACCGTGGGACACTTTTGAAAAATGTCTTAACTATAAGCATCAGAAGAAGTTCCTGGACGCACGGTGAACTTTTTTATGTCCTGAAACGCTTCCGTCTCCCTGTGAGGAGTTGAGATATATGGCTCAACTTTTAGATTTCAGCGAGAAAAAGTTGGCCAAAAATGCATTGGAGTGTATGGGACAAAATTGGGCACTTGTTGCAAACTACTGCTTTTTTTGGATAGAACCCTTTGACTGACAGAAAAAAGTGACCCCTCGTTAGAAGTACAAGGCGTGTAGCTACGTATTGATATATAATGTTCTGGCAAAAAGGAAAAAATGTGGCCTTGCTGACAAGAGAGATTGATTTTTTTTTTTTTATCTCACTCTGAGAAAAATCTTGTGACTCTAAGCTTCCACATACACACCCATGTTAAACTCCAAAACCGTCTGAAAACTTCATCAGACGGGAAGTCACACAGATTAAAATTGGTGGCCAACAGGTGAAAGCTGTTTTCACCTCTGAATAGAGCACAAGCCTGCAACATTTTAAAAGTTGAATGGAGTCTCTGGCTAAAAGCATCGGGACTTGGTCTGGTGTTGAATTTGTTTGGGACTAGTAGCACTGCAAAGTTTCTGGGGGAGAAGGAAAAAAAAAAGAATAATAAAAATAGACGCTTTTTCTAGAAATAGTAATATTTGTGCCTTGCCAAAGGCAGGCACGAATAATAATGAAGATGGATTCCAAAATAGTTTTTTTTACAGGAAACTCATCTCCAGGATGACAATCTTTTGAGGATCAGAAGGAGGTGGAGGGGTAATGTGTATATAGCAGCATTCACATCACAGTCTAGAGAAGTCACAAGCTGCCAAAGCTCAACTAGCCTTTTGTGAAAAAGAGACTAATATGATGAAACAAAAAGCAGATTTGGAAGCACAAAAGCAGGTTTGGAAGCACAAAAGGCAGATTTGGAAGCACGCATAATAAAACAAAAAGCAGGGCAAGATGCTGGCCTCCACGTGCTAAAATGTCAAAAAGAAGTAGCTGCAGCAGAAGCAGCTGCCTATGAAGAAGCAGAGAATAAGAGCACAGAGAGAAACCCAGAGCCACTTCCTGAGCCTCTCGATACAGTGCAGCGCACCAGGGAATATGTAGCCCAACAATGTGAATCAGTCCTTTCGGAGGCTTCCAACAGGTCACAAAGACCTTTTGAAATGAGAAACAATGCAGAAGTGCAGGAGTCTAATCACTCACTTGGCCAGCTAACTAATGCTACTCAGTAAGTTCCTCCTCCAGTGAATATAGACATAAAATGAGAACAAAAGGTAACCAAGGGCCCGACAAACACCCACCTACTAAACCCGCTAGCTCAAACTTTTCAACCTCCAAACAACCACCCATCTGAGTCCAACGGAGCACAAGATTTTGTGAAATATCTCATGCGCAAAGAATTAGTGAGTTCTGGTTTGCTAAACTTCAATGACAAGCCTAGGAACTATAAGGCATGGAAAGCCTCATTTGTTAGTGTAACAAAAGATCTAAACCTGTCAGTTAGAGAGGAACTTGGCCTGCTTGCAAAATGGTTAGGACCAAAATCATCAGAACAGGCCAAAAGGATTCGCGCAGCACATATCCTAAATCCTTCAGCAGGTGTGAAAATTATCTGGCAGCGCCTTGAGGAGTGCTACGGCTCATCAGAGGTCATCGAGGATGCACTGCTGAAAAAAGCAGAGGACTTTCCAAGGCTAACAAATAAAGACAATGGTAGGCTAACAGAACTTGATGACCTGCTATTGGAGTTACAGTGTGCTAAAGCTGATGGCGGACTACCAGGACTTGCCTACTTAGACACAGCCCGAGTGGTAAGACCAATAGTTGAAAAACTGTGGGGACACAATACAAAGAGAATCATGGTGTGTCATTTTCTCCTTTCTCAGTTTTTCTACAGTTTGTTCAACAACAAGTTAAAATGAGAAATGATCCCGGCTTTGCATCAAGCTCTAACAATCAAGCTCCCTTACGCTCAGAAAGGCCCACTCCCTACAATCGCAAAGCAACTGTGTCAGTACACAAAACTGAGGTTGTGGAGAAAAACAGTTCTGAGACGAAAAAAATAGAGGAACTAGATCACCAGTGCCCCATCCACAAAAAACCACATCCTCTCAAAACATTTTAAATGTTAAGAGACAAACCATTAGAGGAAAGTCAAGCCTTTCTTAAAGAGCACCACATTTGCTACAGATGTTGTGGTTCAGTCCAGCATATGGCAAAAGACTGCAAAGCTGCAGTCAAGTGTAGTGAGCTTAATAGTCTGAAGCACATTTCAGCACTTCATCCAGGCCCTCCTCCCGTTCCCAAGAGTGCCACGTCGGAAAGTAACAAACAAAACAAAAATGAAGGGCAAACTGAGAGCTCTCTATCAGTCATCTCCAAGTGCACAGAAGTGTGTGGTCAGAGTAATAGTGCACGCTCCTGTTTTAAGATTTGTTTAGTGAAAGCTTATCCAGGAGGTCAACAAGACAAAGCAGTCAGCATGTATGCGGTGATCGATGAACAAAGCAATATGTCCCTGGTCAGGACAGAGCTCGCTCCGGGAAAGCTCAAACTACCGGAAGGAGAGCCGTAGATTTCTTCATACAATCCATGGACAGAAAAACAGAGATCTGGCTGCCTCCCTTGATTGAATGTGATTCAGTGCCTGATGACAGAACTGAAATACCCTCACCTGAGACTGTGTAACATCATCCTCACCTGCTCCCAGTAGCAAATAAAATTCAACCAGTGGACCACAATGCTCCAATCCTCTTACTCCTGGGAAGAGATATTCTCAGAGCACACAAGGTACATGATCCGATCAATGGGCCAAGTAATGCTCCTTATGCACAAAAACCGGACTTGATTTGGGTTATTTTAGGAGAGGTGTGTTTAGGGAAAGCTCACCGCATATCAGAGTTAAGTGTTTACAAGACACACATGTTAGACACTGGTCGCACTTTCTATTCTGAGCCATGTCCTAATGTTATTGAAGTCAATGATAACTACAGCACGATGTTTCAGCAAAACACTCAGTGTAAAGTCACTATTGACTGTGAGCTTGATACAGACAAGCTTGGCCAATCTGTATTCTGACAGATCTGAGTCAGATGATAAGATCGCACTGTCTATCGATGACAAAACCTTCCTATCTCTCATGAACAATGCAGTCAGCAAGAACAAAGAAAACAGTTGGTTTGCTCCGTTACCTTTCCGTTCCCCAAGAAGGAGACTTCCAAGCAATAGAGAGCAAGCTCTAAAGCGCCTTTAATCTCTCAAAAAGACTTTGGAAAAGAAGCCAAAAATGAAACATCACTATATCCAATTCATGCAGAAGATGCTGGATAACGATCAAGTCGAACTTGCGCCACCTCTGTCCGAAGGTAAAGAACACTGGTATCTGCCAACTTTTGGAATATATCACCTGCAGAAACCTAATCAGATACGAGTTGTTTTCGATTCTAGTGCAGAGTGTGACAGCGTATCTCTCAACCAAGTGCTCCTGAGTGGACCTGATCTCAACAACTCTCTGATGGTTGTGCTATTGAGGTTTAGAAAAGAGCCCATAGCCCTGACAGTGGATGTATAGCAAATGTTTTATTGCTTCGAAATGTGTAAAGAGCACAGGGACTATCTTCGCTATCTCTGGTTTGAAGACAATGACATCACTAAGAGTATAGTTAAATACAGAATGAAAGTTCATGTTTTTGGCAACACCCTGTCACCCGCTGTAGCCATTTATTGCAAGACACGGGCAGCTCAGGAGGGTGAGAAAGAACATGGCACTGATGCAAGGCAGTTTGTGGAAAGGTAGTTTTATGTTCATGACGGACTCACATCAGTTGCCACACCCGAGGATGCTATTGATCTGTTAACAAGAACCAAAAACATGTTAGCAGAATCCAATCTGAGACTTCACAAAGTTGCATCAAACTATAACCAAGTCAGGAAGTGTTTCCTGTGGAGGACCGCGCAAAGGATTTGAAAAATCTGTACATTGGGGTAGATCCTCTCCAAGTTCAGAGGACTCTGGGACTCGGTTGGAATCTACAAACAGGCAGCTTCACTTATCTTGTATCCGATGAGACCAGCTAAGCTTTTGCGCTCAGACAAAGGGACTAACTGGGTTTGGACACTGACGGAGAAGGGGTGCTCATGGACATTTAACCCCCGCACGCATCGCACTTGGGAGAGTCCTGGGAACGTCTCATAAGAGTGGATAGATGTATCCTAGATGCAATGTTGTTAAGGAATGCTCAGACATGTCTCAATCATGAGGTTTTAAGCACTTTTATGGCTGAGATAATGGCTAATATAAATGGAAGGCCTCTGGTTCCAATATCAATTTCTACTTTCAGAGACTGAGTGATATATCTGATGCCAGGCAACACTGGAAATGTTCATTGTGTTATTTTGCTATTTGTGGGGATTTTGTGTTATTTTGCTATTATATCAAGCAGGGAGTGTCATGTCTTTAGGTTAAAGGTTAATTAAAAAGTCATAAATAAGTTCATAATTGATAAATGAATATGTAGGAATGTTTGTTTAAAAAGTGTTTAAAAGCTCAATTTAAAAAGTAAGTGGAGTGATGCATCTTTGTTTTCTCCAGAGAGGAGTGTATTTTGTTGCAGTGGAGTGAGTTTTCTGTTAGCATAGATAATCTTTGGTGTTTTTTTTCAGTGAAAGTAAGAGCAGAAATGAGAATGAAAATTTCTTATGAACACGTCGCTCTAAACGTTTGAGCCTTGGGAAATTTACGTCTTTGTAAGTACCTGTGTGTCAAAAGCACTTAGTTATGTGTCGTGAGTTTGAAATGTCATTATTGTTAGGTTTGATACTGTGATTGTAGTTACTGTTGTTACATGTGTATGACTAGCTAATTGTGTTTACCATGCATGTATAGATAGAAATTACTCCTTTTCTGAATGTTACAGTTACCAATAACAAAAGCACAAACGTGTAAACAAGAAATCTTCACTAAAACAAGGAAAGCAAGTCTTGTGTACAGAGTTTATTTTTAACGGTTTGCTCGGTGTCTAACAACATAAATTCACATGTTGTGAGGACAGCATAATGAGAATTGTAGACCATCACCTTATTGAACTCTGACATAAAAATAATCACCAAAGTGTTGTTGAGGCGACAACAAAACATTCTACCTCACATAATTGACCAGGATCAGAATTTTAAAAAGTTTAATTAAAAAAAGCAGGGCTTTCACAATGTAAGGAGATTGATAAATATAATTAAATATAATAAGTATGTACCTGACACTGCTCTTCTATCAATAGAAAAGGCCTTTGATAGAGTGGAATGGCTATACCTCTTTCAGGTTCTACAAAAATTTGGCTGTGGAACACATTTTTTGAAATGGGTCAAAATACTAGATAAGAATCCGACTGCTTAAATTATGACAAATAAAAATATTTCAGAACCAATTAGGATTAGCAGATGGTGTAGACAAGGTTGCTCACTCTCCCCCTTATTGTTCACATTAGCAATCGAGCCATTTGCCATTGCTTTGCGATCCCAACCTCAGTTTAGTGGAATCTCAGTTGGGCCAAGGAGCCATAAAATCTCACTTTTTGGATACGTAATTTTGTTTTTGACAAATTTAAGCAGGTCAATAACAAATCATTCTGGAAATAATGAACTCATTTAGTAACATATCTGGTTACAAAATAACACAACCAAGCCTTCAATCCTGTTATTAAACGCAAATGATCGAGGCAATCCACCTCGTGAGGTATCACAATTTAATGTTGTTTCACGGTTTGAGTATATGGGAATCAAAATTATGCAGAATCTGAAAGAAATAGTAAAAATAAATCATGATCTCATAAAGAAAGACCTAATAAATTCAATTGAAAGATGGATGCCTCTACCAATATCTATGATAGGAAGAGTCAATATATTGAAAATGAGTGTGTTACCAAAGCTACTCTATTTATTCCAAAAGATTCCCCTGCTGCCTCCTCTAGGCTTATTTCTCTAAATGAAATAGTTGTTTATAGCATTTATAGGGAATAATAAAAAGTCTTGACTCCACCTATCTTTGCTCTACCTTCCAAATGAACAAGGAGGTCTAAAATGCCCGAATCTCCAACTGTATTACTGTATTACTACACAGTTGAGGTCGTTGATGTTCTATTACACAAATCACTCTCCACATTGGGTAGATATGGAGAGTCTCGGGTTAAATTTAGAGCTCCCTTTCCACATGTACTCCTAAACAGTTACAAAAGTTTTAAAACAGACAAAAAATCCAATACTTAAAAATATGATAAGAGTACGGAGAGATGTGAAAAAAATACTTAAAAGAACCAAATGGTTTATCTCAATTCAGTCCAATATGGGGTAATTTTTGTACCTGGGAGAGCTGATGCAGTATTTTGTATATGGAGAGCTAAAGGATTGAGAATAATTCAAGATGTTTACCTACCCAACTGTGACACACTAATATGCTTTCAGGAGTTGTAAGATACATTTCATATAGATAAAAAAAATTTCTTTAAATATTTTCTACTGCAAAGTTTCATTCAGAAAACCCAGAATAATGTACTAATGAAACCTACTTAAATTTAATTAAATTTGGAGGAAATGATGAAAAAAGATGGTCAAAAGAAAGGCATAATATCACATATATACAATGTTCTGATGGGTAATGATTCTGAAGATTCATATGGTATACTCAAAGCTTGAAATGATCTTTGAATTTATCTGAGGAAGAGTGGAACACTGCTTGTAACTTGGCACATACTGCATCTATTAATGTGCACCTCAAATTTATCCAGTTCAAATGGCTGATGCAAATTTATTTAACGCCGGTAGATCTTCATAAATACAATGATAACATTCCTGTTGTATGTCCAAAATGTACTGAATGTAGAGGAACACTGGCTTACTATGTGTAGTATTGTAGGGAGATTGCAGTGTTTTGGGAAGGAACAAGAGCTCTCATTGAAAAAGCAATTTCTAAGAAATTTATATTGGACTGAGGACTATTCTTATTTGGTTTATACCCAGGGAAATATACATATACAAAGAGTGAAAAATGTTTATAAATATAAGCCTGTTGAATGTATATCAACATATTGGAAGAAGAGTCACAAAACCTGCTGTGGATCAGTGGAGGCAACAGATGTTGAAGGGCAGACAAAATGTTTTCGAGATGGCCTAAGGGCCTTTCATGCTGTATGTTAAAGGCCTTTGAACATGAGAAATAGTGTGATGGTTTGCTCTGCCTTTTTTTTCCTGAATGGGCCTTGTGCTGATTTTCTGTTGCTGTTTTGTTTTTTGGAGGGGGGGTTTCTTGAGTTTTTTTTGTTTTGTTTTTGTTTTTTTTGTGTTTGCTATGTGTTTTATGTTCTATAAATCAATAAAAAACAGTTTTGTAAAAAAAAAAATAATAATAACTTCATGAATATAATACAAAGTTAGTAACATACTGTACCTTACTGTACCTACCTTGATGGAGTGCATCTTGCCACGTGTAACTGCATCATTTTCTTCACTTGTTCTCTGGACAAATGTCTGTGTGGTTTTATTACAAAAACAAGCAACAGTGCACCTCATGGCCCGGGATACTAACTACATCATTGTTAGTGTGTCTGTTGCTGCAGTGTAAATGTAACTGTAACGCACATTAAATTATGTCATTTCGTGTGTAAATAGTAGGGTTGAGCCTGAGAATAATACATTTTTGACGAGTACGAACATAATACGAGTACAACTTGTCAATATCAATACTCGTGCTGAAGGAAAATCCTCATTTGGTAACTGACTGTCTTCATGCTCTGTGATTGGCCAGTCACACACAGCGCTCGCCCCTACACAGACGTCTCTGCAGCCGGTTTCAGCCAGGACAGACGCTTCTGTGATAGACTCTTCCATGGTAGACATTTTCCGGATAGACGTGGTGCGGGTCTGCAGGAGCCGACATGCAGCTTCAGTACTAGACCGCTGCCTGTCTTTGCATGGGCTCTGCACGGATAGGCAGCTTCAGCGAGGGACCACTGCCTCTGGAGATGTGATCGCACCGTCACCTGTCACCTGCGTGAACCGGCCTCTCCAAAGTGCGCTAATCCACGCTGGAGCTGCCTACCCGTGAAGAGGTAGGTAGCACAGACAGCGGTGCCCCGCGGAGCTGCAGTCAGAGCCTTGCTCCACTCTAACACACACACAAACAGTGACTGATCTCCCTGCGCCCAGTTCGACTCCAGCTCACATTGCTCAGTACTCCTTAGGTTTTCTTCAGCTCGCCTACATTTAGGTTTGTATGATCTTTAAAGTTACTTGTTTCGTAACGTACGCGGTGCATTTGACAAATCAACTGAAAAAGGGTCGTCATTTCTCAACAAGAGGGAAGGTTCATATCATAAATCAGGAATTTGCAACATAAAATTTTCAAATTAAATGAAAATTTTTAGAAGGAACTTTTAGAATGATCAGATCAGATAATGGATAATTTTTTAATTAAAGAACTGATTTTAACACATTTGTGTAGATTTGACTGAATTAATCAGATGCAGTGATAAATTAGTTGATAAAATTATGTTAAAGTTCTAAATCTTTTCAGTAAGGTTTAGTAAAAAGAAGAAATAGAATATTTGAAATAAAAATGAGGAAAAGTTTGAAAATTAATCAATAATGGACAATCAGACAGATAAACTTCTAATTATTTTATCATGAACTTGATCTGAAAGTGCAGAGAAAATTAGATGGAAAACTAGTCAGATTATTAGGAAAATGTTTGACAATTCTAAAAATTAGTGATTAACTTTTTACTTTATAGAAAAAAGATGTGGAAATAATGTTAATTGAAAATAAGCAGATAAATAATCAGTTGATTGTCTTATAGGTGTAAAATTATATTTAATGTTAGGGACAGAGCCATTCCCTGTGAATTTAAATAATGATAATTAGAATGAAGATGCATCCTGAAAGTGTTAGCCCCTCCCCTCCTGCTGGTTGGAATCCTCACAGACCTTCAACAGACTCAACAGCTTTGTGGCCTTAAAGAGAATCACAACTGCTTGAGAAGGAGTCTCAGGACAGAGCGTGGGTTCTCTGCAGAGGTTGATGAGAAATATCACCAGAAGCATCACATATGAGGAGTAAGAGGAAGAGAAGACCTCATGAGATGTTGGATTGTGAAGGAAAAGTCTCATGAGAGACTCATGGGCACAGGAAAGGAGAAGCGAGGTGCACAGTGTTCAACCAGTGATGCTTTTATGTGACAGTAGAATAAAAGATAAATTGAAAAGTACTTTATTAAATTTAGAATGGAAATTATTTGTCTTTTGTATAAGACAGGAATGGTGATAGTTAAATAGATAAAATAACAATTAGGGACATGATTAGAGTTAAAAGATAATCTGTACAACATATTACAAAATATGATATTTGATATTAAAGGTACATGAACCTTTCTGTTTGTTATTTGTTGTGTTAAGTTTTTAGTTGTTTGTGTTGACACATAGCATGTGTCAAAAGGGGGATGTTGAATAATTTTAAGTTAAATCTTCCCATAATCTGCTATTTCAGTTACCATTTTAGAGACAATAAGATTTACATTTTAACATGTGCTGTGGCCATCTTGGTTTGAGTGACACTTGAAACAGAGGGGTTTTGATATGTTAAAAAGAAAGTGGCTACAGCCAGGCAGAAACTTGAGTGTTAGCAGGTGGGTGACAGGATGGTCTTCATTCTTTTAAAATCTAGCAATTTGGTGACCCCGACGCTGAGCTGTGATGTTGGCTGGCTGTTGGGACAAAGGAAAAAGGGAGGAGTTCAAGATGCTTGGACCCACCACAATGGGAGCAGAACATTAGTTCTGACCTGTTGTGCGGAGTATCTTGAATCTTCACCTTACTCCTTTGTAAATTGTAATGTTAAATGAGTAAAAGTTAAATTTTTTGAAACCACACAGCAGGTAAGTATAGTCAAAGTACTAAACTAACATGTGCTGTGGCCATCTTGGTTTGAGTGAAACTTGAAACAAAAGCAAGAGATGCCAGTGGGGAAATCCAAGATGGTGGAGACACGTGTGCCGCCATCGTCGTTTGTGGGTGCCGCCATCTTGAAATAGTACAATTTCCATGCATGATGCATTCAAATTACGGACCAGAAGTGATGTATATGAAGTCACAACAGGAAGTGACGTATGTGGAGCAGCACCCGGAAGTGACGTGTATAGCTCCACACCCAGAAGTGACGTAGATGTGCGTGCTTACAGGAAGTGATGTTACGGAAATGATGCAATGCAGAAGTAATTAATGAAGTAAGTAATTACGGAAGTAATTACACTGTGCTAGACATAACAGCACACATTCATCGTTATTTTTTTACATGTCTTTTGGATCTCAACAGAGTTGAGGATTGTCTTCTGTTAAGGTAAAGAATTACCTTTTTGTCGATATAAAAACTATCATCCTCCACTAATAAGAATCAGTAGTTATATCAGTATTAATAAGAGAAGGAGTAGTAATGTGAGGAGCAATGAATGAGCATATGCTCAACATTTAAGTTGCCCTTTCCTCCCTCGTTCTATGTGTTGGTTTTTCAAGTGTGATTTCTCACATTGTAAAAACTTACCCCAGTAACTTTTAACCATTCAACCATGCAGGTAATTTTATTATACTGTAGTAATGGTTGTGGACAACATGCATGGATTACTGTGTTTTTATCAGTGCATCCATATGAGAAAATTATAAATGGTTATAAGACATTTAAAATCAAATATATAACATCCTCCAATGAGTCATTTAAATGTTTGTCAATAAAGTTCAGTGTTTATGTCCGTTCATGCCATACACATATAGAAATGAAACTGCATTTTTTCACACCCACGTTTAAAAAAGAATTTCAGATGCAAAAAATTTACAAGAAATAATTTAGCTACATATATATATATATATACAGGCCAAGAATATAATAATTTAAAAGAAGTGTATCATGTCAAATGAGGTAAACACGGCAGTGATATCAATCCAGTAAAGTGAACAGAGTTAAAACAAATATGAATGATGATGTTTTCTATTGGATCATCAGTGCAAGAAGATCATTCCAGACCATCTTCCAGAGGCATCCAACTTATTGTAAAAGAAATAAAGAAACAAATATAATGTGAATTCATCTCTTGTGTTGCAGGATTTTTTCATCCAGACGGGAAATGATGGGATGGGTGCAGTGCAAATTTTAAAAGGCTGGCTGCATGTTGACTGTGCCTTACAATCCCACAAGCATCTGGATGAGTCATTCAGCTGTGGCTGTCACATCATAATCGAGGGCACAAGGTACTACAACAATAATTCATGCAGATATTAATTTTATGTGTGTAGCATGGCAGAAATGACTGAAACATTTGGCTGACATATTTACTCTGCACTCTCTTTTGTCTTTAAACGAGATCAATACATTCCTAACGGGTTTTAATCATCAAGAATTGTTTGATGATCACATTGTCAAAGTAAAAGCCAACTGATTCTGCATCGTGTCTACAGTTGGCTGATTCCTATATTAAAATGACAGGGACAATAATTCCCAGACAGTTTTGACTTTAATCAAAGTGTAACTTTCACAGCTGTTGCTGCATCTTTTCATTCAATCAATCAATCAACTTTTATTTGTAAAGTGCTTAATCATATCAGCAGACCTTTCAAAGTGCTTTAACGCAAGAGAATACACAGAACCCAACTAAACCCCTCCAAAGCAGAGGCAAATTGCCACAGTGGCCAGGAAAAACTCCCTCATGAGGACAAAATTGTCAAAAACTCCAAATTCAGGAAGAAACCGTGGGACGGACCCAAGACTCTGGAAGGGCAGCCGTCCGTCTGAGCCAGTTGGGTGAAATAACAATAGGACAGGAAGAGAAGAAAGAGAAAAGAGAGAGAGAGAGAGGTAGAGAGTGGCAGATAGGTCAATAGAGTCGACATGAGACTCTGACAATACTCAGTAGAGTTCATTCTGCAATGTAGGGCCATTGTTCTGAGGTGGGCCATAGTTCTGAGGTGGGGTCACGCTTCCGAGGTGTGTTCACGGTCCTGGGGTTGGATCGCGGTCCTCGGGTGGGGTCTTGTTTCCAGGATCATCATGGCTCGTGTCTGTAGTTTCTGGATTCTTCTCTCCTGGTCTTGCTCCCCACCTGTTG
>OMNM01043839.1:0-20466 GCA_900302745.1 Parablennius parvicornis
TAATTTTATGTGTGTGTGTGTGTGTGTGTGTGTGTGTGTGTGTGTGTGTGTGTGTGTGTGTGCCGACACCCTGCTTTTCACTTCTGCTGCCGTCTGATATAGTGCAGGGATGAGGAGGACCAGACCTTAGTTGTCGCAAGCGATGCCTGACCTGGTTTTTAAAAGCACATCGAGAGCTTTGCACTGCAGATTTCTGTGAGGGCTGCTTGGCTTTCTGAGACAAAATCAAAATGTTTGAGCTCAGGCTTTCCTCAGCGAAAAGCAGTCTATTCCTTAAGCTTCCAAGCCAATGCATCAATAGTTCATTTAGAAATATTGAATCCCTCAGAATAAGTTTGTGGGGACTTCTTTTCTGTATCTGTATTCCTGAAACCTCCTGTATGGTTCATCCTCTCTTTCATTCACCTCGCTCTCCCTCCTTCCTGTTCTTATCTAAGATGTTAAGCTATCTTTCAGTTGTCCAGTTACTCGTTGAGAAACTTTACAACTGGGGGCTTTTCCTCTGAGCAGTTTAAAGAAGGCTATAAATCTTGCTTGTTTAAACTCAGACCCCTTTAAGCTGTGTTTTACTAAGACCTGATGCACTGCATTCTTCTGCTGCCTAAACAGGCTTTTTAAACATTTACCCCAAATGTATTTACTGGTTGACTGATACACTGTCTACATGGGAGTAGACAGGGAACCGGGGTATTTGTCTCTCTTTATGGGCCTGGGACCAGCAATGGCTGCCACATGGCCAAAGAAAATGGGAAGGAAGGGAAATAGAAAAAAGAAAAAGGAAACAAGACAGACCTGCATTGAATTTAATGAAAGCACAGTAGGGCAATATTATTGGAAGAAAAACAAATGCTATATAGGAAGTATTGTGGATCATATCTTTGTTTTCTGGAATCTTGCTGCGCATTTATTTAAATTACTTTCAATATAAACAGTGAGTGCTTTATTTCTTTTCCGGAGTCGCCTATTGCTATAAACAATACAATACAGTGGATTTTGATCTAGCAACAATATGTTGTTATTTTATTTATTTATTTTAGTTTGACATTGCCTCAATTTTCTCCCTTTCTATTTCTTCCATTTTCCTTGCCTGATTGCTAGCAGCACGGAGAGGGTGTTCTCACCATGACGGCCTAATACGATATGCATCTTCATGTTTGTGTATCTGATTATCGATTTACAGCCCGGTTCTTCTTTTTCCCAGCTGAGAATGCGAACCGCCACTACGGCATTAGTCATCTTTACGACGTGTTTTACTATGCTGCTTACCAGGAGAGGGCCCGGTGTTTGCAGTAAATGTATATTTTACGTGGTGATAGAGTGCATTTGCATCGGTGGATTAGTCCTAGAAAGATTGGAGGGGATTCGGGGTTGAGGAATAGTGCACATATGAGCACTCCACAAGAGAGCAGAGGTCAGCCCAGCAACTTACTGTCACTTACCTTCAGCTGTCTCATGATAAAAGTTGAGGAGCAATTGTCAGCTAACACTCTGACACACACACACACGCACGCACAACTGTACAAACTGTTCTCATTTATTGTCGAACATAAAAGGTGCTTTTATTTTGCCGAACAACATATCAGACGTACATCTTTTTGTTTTCCCCTCGTCTCTCCTTCACCCTCTTGTAAACCCTGACAACAGCACATTACCCGTCAGGATGAATTACACCACACTTAGATCTCGAGGGCCGCATCTTTGAAGTTAAAATGGGGGAAAATATCATAAGTATAGACCTCGGTCCAGATAGCCGTGGCTGCTCTCCCAGATGCTTCTCAGAGATTAGAATCATCAGTGAGTAGCGATTTGCTCGATCATATGGCTCTCCTACAGACTTGGCAGCAGGTTTGAAGGAAGGCTTGTACAGTACAGCGCACTAGATCACAACTGTATGGCTTTTAGGAAAAGAAAAAAGTTCCCTGTACGTCTAAAGCAATATCACTGCCTTTACAGTTCTCGATGTTTTCTGATAGCCTCTTCAAGCTTAAGTTACCCAACATGTCATTAAGCACCATTTTTCCTAGTAACAAACTGTATTCCATGTAGAAAACTGCTGAATCACAGGTTCAATATGCATGTGGCTTGGCTGGAACCGGAGGCGTCCCCTCCCAACTATCCAGTCAGCTACAGTATTTGCTCTGACCTTCATGTCTAACATCAGCTCTGAGCCGCAAATACCAAGCAGGTGGGGTGAAGTCATCACATCTCATTCAACATAGCGCAGAGCCACGGAAAGGGCATACAGTGCTATTCGAGCTGGAAAGAGACGTAGCGTAGCTGTGAACTCTGGGAACTTGCTACAAGTGGGTTTCTTTTACAAAGGGCTGTTGTTTTGTAAGCACAAAAAGTGGTACAGTTTCTCTGGCTGGCAGGCTGGCGCAGTGGAAGAGAGTTATGATGTATGAATACCTCAGTCAACCGATTTTCTGTCAACAAGATTTTCAGTCCACCTTCAATGAGCTGTCTTAAAATAAGCGTAAGCGTACAGTTTGTCATTCAAGATGCCATTTAATTAAAATAGATCCCAAGCAAGGTGCCAGGGACTTCTGTGCTCTGTTATAACAGTATATACCTTATATATATACTGTTGGATGTGGTTGATCGTCTCTTCAATTTAACCGGCAGTAAAATATATGAGTTATGACCTCTTGTTAGATGGAGAATTTAAAAACACTAAAACTAAAACCTTAACTTTTCTCTTCACTTAGTTGTTATAATGAAGAGCAGCACAGGTCAGTGCAACACTTTTCATGATTTACGTCAAAGCGGTCGTGTTGCAGCATGAACATTCAGTCACAACCCAGCAATCAGGAAATGATTCAGCTTTTTGATTGTTCACTGTGTTGTGTCTGCCATGTTTGCTCAGCAAGTGGAGCTCCACTAAATTAGCATTAATGAATGTTACGGCCTCTCATCAGTTTGACAGGTCTATTCTTTAGATCAGTTTTAATTGTAATTAAACCCTGATTAACGAGCTGGGGAGATGTTTCATTCTCTTTTCAAGAATATAGCATAATATGTTGTGAAGGCAGTTGTGGGATTGTCATTTATTTTGTTAATGAGGCGCCTGCCATATGTCTAAACAAATGTAGCTTGTCACTGAGTCACAATGTTAGAAAGGCATTGATTAATCTCTAATCCTGCTTTGGTTCACTGCGAGAACAATTTCATGGGTCATCTTTTTTTTGGTAGTTTGAGAGTTTAAAACATTGATCAAGCCACCGATTCACCTGAATGAGGCCTTTAAGATGACCAACAAAGGACACATTTTTCATCTTTTTGCCTCACAAGCTTCAATAAGCAGATTTTATAGGCTAAAGTTGAACTTTTTCTTTTTTTATTTCTACATTTCTGTTGATATAATTTGTGTGTAAATTGTTTTGCAAATCTATCACTAGAGGACAGTATGTTTTGCTTACACGTTTATATTTGAACCGAGACGGGCTGGGTACCTTTCACATTTGACCCGATACAGTACTGATACCCAGTACCTGGGGAAGGAAAATGGTACTCAATGGTGCCAATCTTCTTTTTTTTGTGTGTGTGTGTGTGTTTATGGCGTAATAAATGTTGATTTATTTTAATGTAAAATAAATGTTTCGTATTTTGAAAAGTGAAGCTTTACCCTTGAGCGCTTTCTATCAACCATGCTTCCGTAGCCTCAGTTGTACGAACCCGCAGCTACTGACGTCATTACGCTCATCTGTGTACAATGCTGTGTTCAAGTCCGGCTCGGAAAGTCGACTACTCTTCCACACCCTCACAGTCATAAGGTTGCATTTAGATACCGAAACATGGTACCATTTCATTTTACATGAATCGGTACGTAGTAGTATAGGCACAACTTGGTCGGTACCTATAAAAGTACCGAATTCGGTATCCATCTTTAGAACTGAGGCGCATTTCTGCCTGTTTTCACAAAGAGTTTGCCTTCACTTAGGGCTGCTTTGCTACAAAATGCACAATGTTTTGTTTGCCCTTGGAGTTAAAGTTGTAATACATCTTGAAGCATTAATCTTTACTTATACAAGACAATGGATGAATTTGTTATAAAGGAAATCTCTCACAATGTGAATTTAGAGCATTTTCTTAAACTGAGTGTGACAGTGTCTGGTTGACTTTTAATTTATATGAATAACAATTGAAAAAAAATCTGAATCTAAAGTTTGAAGATGATTGTCTTGAAGTGGTTGAAGCTCAGAAACCAGAAGATTTCTTCGGCTAACTAAAGTTACCACTTTGTAGTTGTATGCCCGTCAGATAGTGAATATACACGTCTCGTAATGAGAGATCCTCATGGGGAATTTGAATGAAATGAGTGAATGAGATAGCAAGTAAAAGCAATATCATTCAAGACCGTGGCGATAGTGGGGCAGTGGCTCTCAAGAGGTTAGAGAAACACACTTGGGACTAGAGGTTCACAGGTTCAAAGCCCACTGCTGACGGGTTACCGGTGTGGCTTCCTGAGCAAGACCTTTGACCCCCAAACATCTCCCCAGGCACATCGCCATGATAGCCCACTGCTACCATTTAGAATTTGTAATTTAGGTTAACTATGATTATCATAGGTTAAATACAGGAAGGTAATTTCCCCAGTGGGATCAATAAGATATGCTTCCTTCCTTTCATCTGTGGTTTGTAAACATCAAAGCTTTTAGAATATCTTATGCTGATTTCAGTTTTACATCCAGCTGTTTAAACAATTTTGATTTAAAAAGATCTGCCAAATCTCAAAAGAATGAAAAAGATGTGCTGATTGTCATACAAATCTTGTTTTGTTTATCTGATTCCAAACTACAGATCAAAAATTCTGCAGCAAAAATATGGCAAAAAAAAAAAAAAAAAAAAGACTTGGAAATCCTGCAAAAGGTTTCATTCACCTGATGTCAATGTCATGGCGTCTAACGAAAGTGCAATAAATCAAACGAAAGGAAAAAAGCAAGTGGAACAGCCAAACACAAAATAAATCTGCAACAAAGCTCCAAAAACTGCGTGTTGCAGACAGGCGGTGGCACCTAGTGATTAACACTCGTTTCCACCTGAAGCCTGAATGTGATTGAAAACAGGTGAATGGAAACGCAGCTATTACAGCAATGAAAGGCACTTTACCGCTTACATTTGACCCAGCTGGAGAATCTTGTGTAGAAAAAGACTCTGCACGACAACTTTGATTGTTATATCGTCTTTCAGGCCCCCATGTTAATAAAAGCTTCAGGATAAAGCATCCAAAAGGTCTTGTGGTTCATATCCACACTATTGCCTCACTTGAGTCAGATCTTTGCAGTCAGTGCGAATATACAGTGTTTTGTTTAATAAAACTATTGGAATACTCATGTGATCTAATAATAATGTAAATTCTTAAAGGCAATATCCCCCAACACTGTCTTATTAATAATCCTTCTGCAATGTTAATGTATCACAGATCAGTCTTGAATTTTCTCATTTTGACTTTTTCCTGCATATTTAATGAAGCTTTCCAGAAGCTGAAGTGTCGTAGTATTACTTCACTTTAAAAAAAAAAAAAGAAAGGCTGTCTCCGTTGTCTCCTTAGCATTGACTGGAGACAGAACTGAAGCGAGGTATTTTTGGCACTGTCTCCCAGCATTTTCTGATCAGACATGAAAAAAAAAAAAAAAAAAAAACTGGACGAAAGACCATAGGACTTTTTGACCCTATGCTCATGATTTCACTTTTTTTCTGAATCATGGACATCCTCAAAGAGTCTTTGTGTTGGCATCAAGCACCTGAACTCCGGCATGCCGTTTCTCCCTTGGCAATCAAAGGGAAGACTAACCGGCAGTTGCTGCCTTATTACCCTTATTGGATTCACTTGTTCCGAGCAGATTCCATCTTCCTTTCTGTTACTCAAGACACATTGTTGGTCAGTCCAGTCAAGCGCACATGTTCCATTTCTCAGATTCTGATGGGTTTTTTTTTTTTTTTTCCTCTTCTCAAACTCTGTCTTTTTGTTGCATCTGTCTGCCCATTTGTTTTTTCAATATGTGATAAGGAAGGAAATGCTCAGAGAAACTGTGTTCGTTGAAGATTGGACTGAATGACAACCACAGCTGATCATAACCTCATGCAAGACTTTCCCTCCAGAAAACACAAACCTCAGGGTTCGTGAGCTCAGAGAACAGTGTGAAAGATGTTGTTGGTGCTTTGGCAACAACGGATGACTGTCTCCTCAACATGTGTGTGAGTGTTTACACATAATTTCCTCTGGAAAGTGTCACGCTCGCGGGTGGGCGGTGGGTTGGTTCTGGGTGGGTTGCGGCTAACCCCTCAAGGTCTCCTGGGTTACTCTGCCTCTGCTCTTTGTCAGTTTCTCAGACTTTCTCACTCTTGGCCCTCGCTGATGGTGTGACAAGAGCATAAGACTGGCAAAGAAGTGCTGGAGTGGCTATTAACCGCTTGTCTTTCTAGTCCTCTGAGAACATGAAGGCCTCATTAGTCCGGTGAGCTAAGCTGTCCTCGAGTGCTAAACCCCTCTTCACAGTCCAATTTTCTGTGCATGTGTGGTTATGCACATGCACACACTCTTTTTTTTTTTTTTTATTTATTTCAAAGGAATTCCTTCTCCCTCATTTTTAACTTGTGCAGTAACATTTTTATAGTGAATTAATGTTTGGTTGAATTAAGCCTCATAAGGTGATGTTGACCATGTAACATATTTTAGTGTACTGGAATAAAACTTTATATTATCCAGGAAATGTGAATTATTGAATTATCCAATAATTCTATAATAAACAGTATTATTATTATTGTTGTTATTGTTTAATGAAAAGTAATGTAAATCAGAACATATTAAGCCAATTAACTTTATTATAATTAAATTTGAATTACTTAACATAGCCAGCTAAATAAATAAAATCATAAATCCAGCAGCAACTGTTCATTTAATCCAAAGTTATTTATCTACTGTACTGGACAGCTGCAGTAAACAACCATGTTTTTGAAGCTCTGAATGTAATGAGTTCACTGTTTCTGCAGACCTCAAATATTCTGGCAGCTTGTCAGACAAAAAAACCTCTTTCACCTCACTTAATTTGTATCCTGGGAAAACAAGTAAACCTGCAGTTTCAATTCGCTCCGTGTAAAATAAATAAAAACATCCAGCACATAAATAATCTTTAAGGAAATCGACAGCAGATCTACTGTCCATGGTGAAGATGGTTTGATTCCAACAGTCTCATATAATAGGATGAAAGGAAGGATTGATCACCTGAGAGCAAAATTGTGTCTACAGCTACAGTTTTATACTAACGTATAAAAGTAAACTGCTGTTCTACTGTGATCAAATAGCAAAACAAAGGGAAAAATGTCTCATCTGTACTTCACAATTTATTGTTGGGCTTGTGGCAAACCTTGTTCTAGATGCTTTTGCTTTTTTTTATGAGATGATGGTGAGGTTTGTTTTTTCATCATAATGAAAGTTTAACAACAACAAAAAAAATCTACAATCACTTTTAACCAATAAAAAGAATATTTGATAACCGGATGATTTGAACACTCATAGCTTCATCACCGCTCGGCTTATGCAAATGAAATGAAATGATCAACATTTGCGAAGCATTTTCTCTTCAAGATTCAAGTTTTTGTACATGGTCCTTTAAAAATAAACTTGATAAATAAAAATACATAAAAAACAAAAAAATCTACAGCTCAATGTGAGGGAGACGTGAGGAGTCCAGACATACGTGACCTCACTTTATATCCAAGGAAACGGAGTTGACATGCTTGAATACGACCGATATCAGGGAACGTTATTGTCAAAAAAAAACTGGACCAAAATCACAGACGTCCTCTATGAGAAAGGGTCAGAGTTGCCTCTATTTTCTGATGAGGGTCCGTCTTTTCACAGCTGTGCTGCTGTTGTGTGCCGGGGCACAAAAGACTCTTCATTGGCGTTGTGAAAGTTTTCTGATTGTGACGATCACGTTCAGGTTGTGTCCGTCTGTGTTGTTTCCAGGTGAATGAGGAGACGGTGGAGAGGCTGGTGGTCCAGTACCCTCACATCGTGTTCAGCACGGTGATGCAGGACTGCAAGAGAACCCTGGAGAGAGCATATCAAATGGGCTGGAGCCCCAACACATCGAACGCTTCGTAGCTACTGCTGGATAACACACAGACACACACACAACACATAGCTGCACAGAGGTCCCTTTTTCTATACAAACACAATAAACACAGCTCAGTCAAGTTTTGCTTCTCATTTGCTGTTCAATCATGCATGTGACAAATGGAAAAAAAAAAAAAAAAAAGCTAGCTGGTCCATCAAAAAGTTTTATTTCAAACAAATCTCCTATTTTAGTACAGTATTTTATAATAAAGGGAGATGTCAAACACCTACCAGTTTAAGGTTATGTTAAAGAAACTGGATTGTAGTTATTTTCATTGGCAATAAGTCCGATACCACTGAACAACATGGTGCATTTTCTCTGACGAGAACCTTGAGACTTGTTTGACTGAGTGTTTATTGCCATCTGTGAAGTGATGCTAAGAGTTTTCAACTTTTACCTTTAAAGTCCTCTGCATAATCGTGAGTTAAAGGAGAGTGTTAACTTTTCTTTAATCTGTACTGAAGATGTGCATCATCGAATCAAGGACTTTCAGCAATGGTTGGGCCAGAAATATTTTTGTTGAAATGTTATTCAAGAGAAAAAAAAAGAAAGAAAAAAGAAACCTTCACTGGATACTTTGAGGTGTTCACATCTTCGAAACTAAACTCAAGTGAAATATCGCACAAGCGGAGACTCAGAATCATCTCCAGAAGACAACTGAACGACCAGGGCTTCAGACCTCACTAGAGGCATTTTAAGGAATTTGTGATGTTTATTCTGTTAGTTTGGATCGTTGTTTTCCTCTATGGGGTGTTCCGTACAGTGTTACAGTGGACATGTATTCATATGTGAGATTGTTGCAGAAGGTGTCAACATGACGGACAGATCTCTCTGCAGTGACTTAATATGCACAACATTTGTCAAGACAGAGAAATGCTTCAGGCCGGAAGCAGTAAAATCTCTGCTCAGTGAATGGCAGGAAAATGGCATCAACTACATTTTGAAAAGTGCATGTTTACAATGAGATCCTGAGGATTTTTTTTTTTTTTTTTCAGCTGAAACACTTGTGAGGAGAAGTTGAAATTAACATTGACATGACTTTGGATCGATGCTGCTTTAATTGCCATGCGTAGATTTACTGTTGACTGAGCATCACCTTGAGTCATTACAGAATGAAACAAAAGAGTGCTTGGAATAGAAGTTGCCTTCCCCCCACCACCCCCAACAAAAAACCCAGGGTTATATTTTTCGAATATAACTGCAGCCACTTCGATGGTTGGTAAGAGGAAGCAGTAAGCCTTATGTGGTGAATAAATGCCATCCTGTTAGCAACCTGGAATCAACCCAGATTTTAATAAAGAAATATTTATCTTCTCTGAATTTATCTGAAAACCATATTCCAGTTATTTGCTCTGATATACACATCTATATGAATACATACTGTGTGGGATTTTCTTAGCCTAATATTGTTTTCTTTTTTAAGCGTATACTTGTAACATTAGCTATGTAGCAACGCCATGAGCAATTTATCTTTCTTAGTGGTGTAGGATGTAAAGTAAAGAAAAAAAAATAAGGCTCAGGCCTGAATCCAGGACGAGTAGAAGTTGGTGGGTTGAAGCTTGTTCATTTTTCATGTATTCTATAGACATTCAGTAGTGTACCATTAAGAATGCAAATAACCAGGGTACTTTTCTATGGTGTGAACCAGCTCTGGGCTCAGCCTCCACCCGGTCACTCACATCTGAACAATGGCTTACTGAGCTTAGAGTTTGGGTAGAACTGTAAACTTTCGACAGCATATAGAGACTTCAGACAATTAAGAACACATTAATTTTTACCCTTGTCAGGATTTGTAGACTTTAAACCGATGAAGAGTTTCTTCCCCGGCCTGTTTCTGTTCAGTTTCTGTTCTTTTGTAATCCCCATATGCACTTTCTTCTCTGCTAGATGTTGACACACTTGATTCCTGATTTGTTAAGGCAACCGTAAATGACTGGATTTACATAAAGATGAATAAAACACTACTACTTCAAGCTTTCTTTCCTCTTTTCTTTCTGTATGTGTGGAACTGAGGCGTTAGTGGAATATTCACACTGACGTTGGGAATACTTTTCCTTCATTGTTCATCATGTGGGTAGTGTTGTAACTGTTTTTCTTTATGAAATTGTACCCTTTTTTTTAAATCAATTGTGTTTCAATACAGACACCACAATGACTATAGTAATATATATGCTGGAAATTAAATTTGATGCGGATTGCTTGTATATTTCCAGGTAAAAAGCGCAAAGAATCCAACATGTTTTTTTTTTTTCTTTGTTGTTAGAAATGTGATATTCTCCAATGATGATTTTTTTTCTCTAGTGAACACCGAGGCAACAATCAGCTGGTATTTTCATTGAGGTGCACTTTCAAGGTCACAGCTATTTACAATCACAGGAGTTTCACAGCTGAGACAAAGTGACATCAGCTTGCTGACCAGCGAGACAGCAAAGGACTCCAAGAGCTAAAAAGCTGTCACTCAATATGTCCTCGGTCTTTGACAATATTGTTCCTTTCAAGTGCCTGTTTTACTGTTCAATGTGTTTGTGTTGTTTCATGTCTGGCGATCAAACGCAGGAGATGGCATCAAGCAGGAAGCGAAGGTTCGTTCTTCCCAGATGTTTTCTTTGGGCTGTCAACACAGTTTGTGTCAGCAGGCAGATCAGTTCACATGAATCGCGGCTACAGCTTTGGTTTTTAAAAAAACAAAAGTTCATCAAAGCTTGGATGTTGGATCCAATCAGGTTTTAAGGACTTGTTCTCCGACACAGACGAGGGAAATGTTCAGTCAGAAGATGAATGACTCAAACTAAAACAAGCCCTCTTGACTCAGAGCATTAATTCGCCCGTTCGATTTGTGGGTTGGTGGATTTCTTTGGGGAGTTTGCATGTTATTTCTCTGCCTGTGTGGGTTAATGAATTTCACTCAGTGCAAACATGGTTATGTGACTGTCTCTTTTTGTTTGCCCTCAAATTAATGAAAGGTCTGTGACTCTAACGTTACGATTGCCACTCTTGTGATCTTCTAACTTTGAAGTTATTTTTTCATTCAGAAACACTTATGTTTATTGTAATTTTAAACCTGGATTATACGATACAGTATCTCATAAAGCTGTGCACTTACATTATTCAAAATGTTTTCAATGATATGCAATCCAAGGGAAATATTTACCCTTCATCATGTTAACACCCCTTTTCACTCGTTGCATGCCGGCATACTCTCTACTTTAACCTCTGTAAGTACCAAAGCACAAGAGTAAATGTTGATAATATGTCATTATGCTATTGTTTGTGTTGTTCATTTATCATTTTTATTACTTTTTGGGTTCAGTTTAACCTTGTGATTTCATTATAGCCTTCTCCAGATAGTATTTGTCACAAGTCATTTTGAATTGATGTCAATTTTTTTTTTTTCTCCTCATAACATTTTGTCGAGCACCTGTAACCGAGGAGTTTGTGTATCAAGAGGCTGAAAAACAAAAGTCTCTGACTGGAGTCAAATGGTTCATGGTTGAGAATTACTCGATAGCTGCTCATCACCAGATGAAGCTTCTTATTCTGCAGGATTGAATAGCAGTTGTTGTGTTTGAGCTTTCTCTGCTATTCTTCTAATATTATTTAAAATAAAAATACCTGTCAGTAGAGAAATCCTAAGGGAAAAAGAGAGTCAGGTATTGCCAGAAAAGAAGCTGCTCCTCGGCGAAAAAGGTTTTTGGTGTTTCTTCAGCAGTAATCCTCCTTCAGTGGCTTGTGCCTCATTGGCACTGACAAGCAGAGACATTAATAATTTGGCTTGGTCTCCTCTGCATCTGTTATAAACCTTCTGATTTTCGAAAGACAAGTTGTTTTTTTTCTAAAATTTGTCTGCTACAAATGAGGTGATCTTCCTGCACTCCCCCATTTCTCTCTTGGGTAAATTATGCAGCCTGCTGAATTTTACTGCCGCCAATTAGTGCCTTTGAAAATGTGAGTGTACGCCATCGATTCTCTTGCTGATTGAGGTGGATTCCATCAGTGGTTCGCACTCCTCGGACTTCTGCAATATTCATCAAGGTGGAAGGACACGTTCGGCCGTCACTTAGATGAGAGGCTGCCCTCTGTAAAGGAAAAGAGAGTGGGGGCCATGCTAGAAAAAGGAAAAAAAAAAAACAGAGAGCAGTAATTAAACTTGGTAAATATTCATGTGGTCATTACATTTTTAATGAGGTGCTGATAAGAATTGACGCTGACCATACGGGGCATTTGTCATGTCGGACCTGCAAGGACGTTATTCCAAGTCTTCCCAAAGAAATGAGTATTTTTCAAGACCTAATCATAGCTGACATTGAAGGATGTCCTCCACTGAAAAGACAGAAGCTTGTTTGAATCTTCTCACAAGAGTTGATGCAATGCATGTATTCATGATGAAGGCTTTTTCAGAAGCGTGGCTGTCCGTCTTTCTGGTTTGGTGTGCGGTCAATATCGAAGTATGTCAGTGCCTGTTATTAATGCTTCAGAGAAAAAAAATGTGTATGTTTGGAATCTAGTAATACATGAAGTAACTAGTAGTGCCAATGATCAAGAATGACCGCACTGGATTCCTTTTTTTTTTTACAGTGGTAACCTTTTGATACAATGGTGCAGCAACTTCTAATAATCTTAAATCCATGCCAGAAAAATCTGTAGTGCAAAGGAAGTTTAATTTCCATAGTTTCCCTCAAAAGTCGTGTTGTGAAATATTTCACATAACCACAGTTTGGTGTCTTTGCCCAAGATACTTTCTTGGTGCTAAAAGGGTCTCCTCTTTCCAACTGAGGAGGATTTACTTCGTTCAAGCTTCCCTTCATCCGATTCATCCTACACTGAATCAACTTTATTCTGGCATCTCTAAGCATTCCCTCTGCTTCACCTTTGCCCTCTCAAACCCAGAGTCTTCCTTTCTCCTGGAAATTATGTCAATCATTTGTCTGCATCTGCCCTGAGTCTTCTGACCGCCTCAATATTTATCAACATATAAAAGAAAAATATTTCCTGTCCATCATATAGTGTTCTCACCCCACTCCCGGGAGGAACACCGGAGGTATTTTGCTTGCCTACCTGTGGTCGTCTGTCTGCCTATTGACTCGTGTTGATTCTGCCGTTGAGGAAGAGCGTAGTGTTGAATAGTGAAGATGTTAATGGGTTGACTTTGTAACCGACACTGCCTTTGAGCTGCGGGAGTGAGCTCAGTGATGGTATTCATGACTCCAGAGGAGCCCGAGCAGCTCAGGCCCCAAGGAGACCCACAGAGAACACCAGAGGAGAGTATTTGAATTACACTGGCCCGTTGACTTGTTTTGGATGGCTGAAGTCAGTTGGAGGAGGAGGAGGACAGATTTTCCCCCCAGTCACTGCATCTGGAAATTGAACTTGAACGTGATAGACCCAGGCACTCCTCAGCTTGCTGTATAAAGATTTATGGGTATGAATTCGCCCATAATGGTTTGCCTCTCACCAGGGGCTACTACTAAACCAGCTTTCCTGTCCAATATCATAAAGATAAAAAAGAAGAAATGAGATTTGTTAATCCACCCAAATTCTGACATCCTCCCAATAGGCTCATTCCTGCTGCTGGGGGAAAATATCAACCAATGAGCACCTTGAAAAAAAAAAAAGTCAGCACGTGTATCGAAAGGGATAATGAAGTCAGCTTGAATCCCTCCATTGCATGGCTCATTGTAGATGTTGTCTCTCTGTCTTTCAAGCTCAAGTTAATTGCAGTGTTTAGGCAGAGCTCAGTCTAGCTTCTAAACGGCAAAGGTTAATTAGCAACAGAAGGATCTCCACACAAGATATGTTGACATTTACATTTCCTTCCTGGCTAAAACGAGAAAGAACCCCATTTGGTGGCGTTGGGATTGGGACAGGGGAGGAAAAATGATTCCTCTACAAACATCCTCATTTCTATGCAAGGCTTGGTGTTGATATGCAGATTTGGCAGTTGGATGACATTTAAAAGTAGTTAATTGTGCAAATCTTTGTTTTAGACTGGAAAGGTCGTGGATAGTGAGAGTCTTTCATCATGAACTAACCCCCCCACTCCCTCCCAGCACAGCTGCAGAGAAAGAGGGGGTGGGGGGTGTTGTTGGTTTCTCTGACCGCCTTATAGTCACCCATCGCTTTTCAAGGTGGTTCATGAATATTTATATACACAAACTGTTTTGGAAAATGAAAATTAATATCCAGCCCGACGGGAGATGACTCTGCTATCTGTTTTCACTCCCAAAAAAACCCCAAACATATTCATCCCCATTCAGGAAGAGAATGCTCCATTGTTTTCTTTCTCATATTCTTAAATGTCTGGATATCAAATCGAGCATGCATCTTCTTGATGAGGAACAATTTTGCTTTATTACGGTGCGTTCTTTCTCCTATTACAGCACAACTTTACAATTCAGGATGGTTTCCTCCATACGGCTCTCCCCCCCCTTGTCTGTGTTTTGCTGTGATCACTTAGCTGTTTGCAATTTTGGGAGTAAACTGGACCTGGAAGAGCAATTCATCTCTCCGAAAACAATATGATAATGGTAAATAGATTTATTGCATGTAATACTTTGTCCATATTTTGGATATTACCCTGTAACAGGCAGCATTGGTGAGAAAGCACAATGAATTGAAGATACAGCAGGTGCACAGATTGGAAATTTTACACCTGGTTTCACCTGAATAGCACAAATGGATACATAATTGCTCCATTTCATCACTTCCCTTCACTGGGTGACATTAAAAGGAGCTCTTTGAGAGAGCGGAATAAGGATGAATCTATCCAACAGGAGACTTGAGCAAAGCTTGAATCTGATCACGCAGATTTCTGTTTGTCTTGCATCTGAAAAAAAAAAATGCTCCCTTTGATTTAACTACCATTAGGGCTCCGTCAAGAATCCGCTAGTCATATTTGCTTGCTGAAATAACTCGATGCACATTTAATCAACGGCTGATTTACCGACCGCTTTGTTTTCTCCTTGAAGCACGATCTCACATCCTCCCTTGGGCAGTTTTCATCAATTAAAACAGTTCAGCCCTGTTCTACAGCTACAGATGGCCAGCGTCAGACCTAACCAGCTTCTGGGCCAGCCAACTGCTCTGACATGTCAGACATGCTGGTATGAGTTGTCACTCCCCACTCCTCCAAAGTAACAAAGGTTGGGCCGACTCCCCTCTTGAGCACCGGACTCCCAGAGACGTGAGGCGTGACGGAGCCTCAGTCTCAAGGCCAGTCGTGTACCCCAAGACCTCCTCCTTTTCCTTTCATAGTACCCCTTCTTTTCTCTCCTCCTCTTACTGAAAGCCAGTGTCCATTTAATCCTTCAATTCCATCTCTCACCACCTAAACCCTCCAATCAACACCCCGTCTGCTCCCCGCAGATCGGTCAAACACACATTCCACCACTGCGTTTCCCTCCCTCAAATTCCCCTCCTCGCTTTCCATCTTCAGGCCTCATGTGCTTATACTTGTTGCTCTCCACCGCTTACTGCCTCAGCCCCCTCACCACCTCAACCGCCGGGTCCCTCCACCCTCCTCGGTTGCTTTCCAGGGGTGTGTATTTCACGCCCTGGTGGCTGGACAGGCACTGGCTGATTTCCCAAGGTGGGGGAAGAGAGGTTGGGCAGGAACTGGCGGTGTGGAGTGATGTCAGAGCGGGGTCTCGGATTTTGTGCGTCTGTGTATGTGCAGTGTCACTGCATCTGTACGTGTCCGCAGACGTGGGAGTATATAGTTTGAACTCCCTTCAAAAGGCCAGCTGTACAAATGCAGTTCTGAATGAGGGAGGTGTTGAATTAACAAGCCATACGAGGCACCCTATTCTCCTGTGTTGCTCCGCACACTGACCTGGCAATAATGAGGCAGAGACACATTACAATGGTTCTTTATGGGTTATGTTCTGAACATTACTAGACCAAAGGGGCTAATGTGCTTGTGTGCTGAAAACTAGATGAAATGACAGTGCAGCTAGCCGGCTGAGTGTAATGAGAATATTGTGTTTTGAATAAACCAAAATAGGGTGATTTCACACTAGATGTGGGCAACATTCCCCGCTGTGCTCTTTAGACAGCGTTGGGGAGCTTTTTTTCAGTTTTGCATGACATTACTTCCTCATGATTAAATATATAGATTTTTTTTCTTTTCTCTTTAAAAAAAAAAAAAAAAAACTAGTTTGATTGAATGTGCGCTAAGATGATTTTCAGAAACAACCTGCTTCACCCACATTCATTCACATGCATTTACACCTCAGGGAGCCAAAGTTTTTCCCCACTGTTGCACGCTGAGTGTTTCTACTTGACCAGCCGGGTGTTAATTGCCTAGCTCGGAGTCACTTCCACAAAAGTTACTTGGGAATGTGCTGGCTTTTACTTTTGCTCTGCCCTCGTGCTCCCAGCTGAGGGATTTGAAAAAAATAAATAAATACTGCTTGCAGTCAAAAGGCCTGATTCTTTGAGCTACCCTCATGATTGGTGCAGAAATAGGTAAACAGAAGAAAAGTTCTTTGAGTAAGTATTGAGTTTTCATGCTCTGAATGGCCAGCTCACCAAGCTCTAAAGCAATATCGAAATGTTAACTGCAGACATGCAGCTCTGTCACAGACTGTCTCAGGGCATAAGGCAGCTACATCTAGACTAGATAAATGGAAAATATTGTCTATTCGCTTAGAAAATAAAGTTGCAACAAAGATAAATAATGGAAACTTTAAAACACCGCAGTATCTCAACTAAAGGGAAAACCAATTGGACTACACCAATGAAAGGCGAAGTGAATAGCATTCATTATCTGTTCATCATAATCCTGCCCTGCTGTGAGATATATTAAGCAGCAGTGAATATTTTGTCCTGAGTTGATCTGTTGGAATTGGTGAAATACTTTCGGTGTGAGGATTTGAATGAGTTTGACGGGACTACATGACAGGATCAGAGCATCTCCAGAGATCCTGGTTGACCAACTACCATTGATATACTTGGAGAGTGAAGGTAGACCCGGTTGGTACAATCCAACTGATTTGAAATTAGATAATTAAAAAATAATGGTAGCCTATTCATGCATATGTAATGTGAGCAGACATGAGAGTACTGCCAACCATGTAATTCAAACTAAACCCTGGCAGAGTGTACAGGTTCTAACCAGCCACCTAAACAAGGGCCTCAGAGGTCTTTAATCCCTGTACAGAACTGTCACTAAATCATTGCCCAGCCATTTCAATATAAACGCCACCATAAAAGCTGTAGATAATTAGAGAGCTGGATGGGACACCACTCTAATTAGACCCAAATGTACTCAGGTATGAGTTTGGTCCCCAAGCCACCAGCTAACCACTTAGCTTCAACATTCAAATCAGCAGAGGACATCAAAGGAAGACCACTGCAGGCCAGGGACTTTAACAAGCTCATTGTATTGGGTTTCTATTTTATCATATGTTAACAGACGGCTGTATCGGTGTAATTAACTAATTGTCTGCTTGTCAGCGCTGAGGTGGCATTCGTCTACGTGTCGTCCAGGCATGTCTCTAAAACAATCCATTGTTGCCATTGTAACCAGATATGACTTCATCGAAACGAGGCAGGATTCCCATCGCCAAGATAAACACGCTAAACAATACATTGGCACAAGCAGCAGTGCCAAACTAGTTTTAGTTCAAGTGTACGTCTGCGACGTGATCAACTTCTACAAGTCTCGTCTGGTTCCACCATTGTAACGCAATAAAAATAAAACTTCCATTGTGACCAGTGAGAATGGAAATATGATAAAAGCTACCAACTTATTTCCTAAGAGTGGTTATCGGACATTTTTAACGAGAGATTGAAGAATGATTTTTATTTTTAAATATTTTAAAATGTATGGATTTTTACGGATGTGTCCTTTTTTTTAGGTGAGAGGTCAGCCACGTGTCAAATTAACTGCATCGATTGCAAAACCTGTTTCCAGTTATGAGTGATACTTTGTTTGATGAACAATTACATGAGTGAGCAAAGTAGGTTAATTATGTTTTCTTATGGGAACTGTTTGAAACTGTAATTATTATGTAATTATAATTATATTACGAATTAAAAGGAAAAAAAACCGACACACTGTCATTAGTTTAACATGAAGAGAAGACTAACTGCAGACAGAAATTGCGAGCAGCTTAGTTAAACATGTTATGTTTTTCTTTCGTTTTTTTTGCGAGAGGTATCACGATTCAATTCTTTAATCATCACTAAAATTACTAAAAGTTTAACTCACATCTGGAGTCTGAAATGATTTACTTCAACTCAAACAAATCTCAATGAATTAGTAATAAGGGCAATAAAACCATAAATCAAACAAAAGACGTGTCTCTACCCAACCTGTCTCAGTCGACAAAGATAGGACGATAAGATGCTCCACTTTGGGTCACGACAAGTTAAAGATGAAATAAGAGCTGAGGCAACAGTCATTGAAGCGCCATCTATATCTGATTGGCTTGAAGGTTTTGTTGTGGAGCCAAGTTAATGTTTCACTGGAATTTATATTCGTTTCGTCTTGGAACAATGCTGTTTTTATAAAAAGACAAGAATGAACTTTTCATACTGTTATATTTTTCTCTTCTATATTTCTAGCGTTGGTATTTGACTTTATTTCTTTCTCCAGCCTGTACATTTAAAGGGAAACACAGGTGTGGTCTGTTACGACTGTGTCATGCAGATGATCACAATTTTCTTCCTGTAACTGGGAGGATCCGGGTCAGCTGTGGTCACAATGGCTGCTTGTTTGAATGGGAAATAATTTGCTATTCACTTGAGGAGCTCAGCTGACTGAAAGTGGCCTCTCCCTGTCAGGCAGGGAGGAGTGATGTGGAAACTATAATGAGCAATCCTCCTGACCTTATTATTTCGATTAACTGAAAAAAAAAAGAAAGAAAATAAAACTCCCTCGTGATCGTCTGCCGGGCAAATAGAATGAAATATGTAACCTGTTTGTATGCGATTAGCCAGGAAGAGGCTGTTTATATCTGTGTGGATGTATGTGTCTTTGGATGAGTATGAGAGTTTTTAAATCCAGTTTCCTGTCTATGGTTTGCCTTTTTAATTTTTCAGTCTTCAGTCCTCATTTGTCACACTTCTAACACGCTGACTATGACAATCAACTGTATGTTAATCATTAATGTTTAGTAACAGACCATAAAATGTACCTTTGTTATAAGACAATCATTTGTATTTGCTCCCTGTGTAAGCATAATGTTTCACCTCACAAGTATTTAGGTTTTACAGGAAAAGCACTAATAACACTATGCTGCAATAATTACTCTAAGTCACTGTGAAATAATTCCCCATGCTAATTGAAACACTGTTGCTTCTCTACAGAAACAAAGACTCCTTTTAAATACGTTTAATCCACCATAAGCGTTTTTTTTCTCTCTAAATAACAAAGTATTGTGCAAAGAGAGCAAAACTTGCCAGCACATGGAATTAAGAAAAAAAAAAGTAATTGGAGTTAATCTGTGACTGTCCTACCAACTCTCATTCAGGAAATGTTGCTTGAATAAACCTAAAGCATTTCTTTTTCTAAGCTTTTCCCTTTTCAGATTAGTGACGTTTGCACGCAGTGAAACAGCTGATTAGCATGAAATAATCACTGGGAAATAATTTCTTTGCAGTTCTAAGAACACATAAATGTAATGTCCGTATATGATGCATTTTTAAAAAATGGCTTCAGATCTTTGTTTTGCATAGTGGTCCACATTGACAAGCATACAGGTGGCTTTAGGTGGTAGCACAGCTTCAATTTGTATTATGAATTAATTGCTGTTGACTGAAGGTGGTTGAGACACGCTGCCCCAGGTCAGATTTCACCAGTAATTGTGGAAATTTGAACTCTTGACCCCCCCAAAAAATCAAAGCCTGCATTACAAAAATCTTCTGTTTGTAAGATTAATTGCTGGCAATTCTGTCTTCTCAAACACTGTCTGGACTGTGAACACACAAACCTGCTCTGGCGGCAGACTCACACACCTTGTGGAAGGACTCCATTCATCAGCCTGTCAGTTCAATAACATCAATAGCCCCATGGCCAGTGGTTAATCCAGCTACTTAGAGGTCCGCAGAGCCACACCTCTTCTCTGATCACAGCAGATGTGTCCAATTCTCAGCCACCCCGGTGCGTTTACTCACTCGATTCTAATCACAGTCTCTCAGTTTGCAACTAGACACTTGAATAAACCTGATGGCACCGACCAGGAGAGGTAATTAGACTGAGAGACTTTGTAATAAAGGTAGTGATTGCAGCATCATACCAGCAACCCCACGTAGCCTCTTGGTGTCTTTAAGAGTGGTGTTACAGTGCATAAGAACAAGGAATGGAACAAGAAAATGCATCCCAGCTTCGATTTTCTTCTGT